>BPLR01018034.1:0-17064 GCA_021605095.1 Caerostris extrusa | reverse complement strand
GCTATCAAAACTAAGAATTCAATTCTTATCATTATTGTTGAATAAATGAATTGATTCAATACTATTATACTCAGATTAAGTGATAAGTGAAGTATTGCAGGGTTTTGCTAGCTGTTAGATAAAGATGCTTTATTTATTGATTGATTGATTATACATGAAGCTCAAAACCAATAAATATATTTATAAATGTAAAATAATTAATATATATTTTTATTTCAAATAGAAATTTTATCTTACATTTACTGAACTGCATAGCAAATATTCAAAATAAAAGCAATCCAAACTGAAATTGGCAAATGATTTAATTTTTGCACTGAATTGACGTAATATGTTTTATAATAAGTGTAGAGAAAGTCTCAAATATAAAAATAAATTAAAACCAATAAGAAATAAAAATGTTGATTTTTGAATATGTAAAAAAATTTATAATTATTAAATTACAAAGCAAGCATATAAAAATATTTATGTCATATTAAGAATAAAACATTTTTAATTAATTTCAAGTTTTAAAGACATTTTAAAAATAAATTTAATATATATATATATATATATATTTAATGCTTTTATGTACCAAAATCTTTTTATCAAAATGGATACATAAAAATCTACAGATATTTTAAAAACGATTTAAGTTAAAATTCAAAAGATTAAAATGAAAGTATGTTGAGGGGAACAATATATTAAAATTATAACATCGAAGAAATTATGCAAAACTTGTTCTGGTGATTAATATAATTTGAAGCAGGACACCCAATTAAAACAATTGAAATTATTTTTTTAAAATATGTACATTATAAAATAAAAAAAAAAATTAGCACCTCTTGGTATTATATTACAACTACTTCAGGATTCTTTGCATAAACAAAATAAAATCAATATACATTAAATAAGGTTTTATTTGTTTATATCACCATAAATATTTTTAAATTTAATATCATAAAGTCAGTACCTCTTTTATATGAATCAATAAATATATTTTAAAACAGAAAGAATTTACTAAAATTATCAATCAATGTTTTAGATTATTAACATATTAAATTAATAAGTCTGAACTAACCAGAACTAATGGTTGAGTTCAGATTAATAAATACGCCAGGATTCTTGTCCCGAGTAACGCTTTGGGTTTATTTTGACCTGTAATTGGATGTTCATTATTATTGCAGAGCTGTAGCTATACTCCTCAGCCTTAGTTTCATCCCCCTAACTGCAAACCGACAGCTATAAAATATAAAAACATAAAATAAACAAGGATATTACCAAAGAATACAATTTTTAACACATAACAAAAATCTTATATATTCATTAGTAAATTTTATACCTTTGATTTTTGGTGGCAATTCCAAATGTCTTTTATAACATTTCCTTTTTATCACAAGCATGTATTCCTTGCAAACGCTTTCCCAAAAAAATCTGCAATAGAAGTAAATTTAGGCATTATAATGTTCAAGTTTAAATTATATTTATGCTTATAAGAAAACAATAAGGTTTAAAAAACATTTAAAAAAAATTTATCTTTAAAAATCAGTTTCATTAGCTATGGTTTTATAAAAAGTATGTTTTAAATTTAATGCTTTCTTTTAGATATCTGAAAAATATATATTTTTTTTCCTGATAACTAGAAATTTTTTTAATTTGAATATTTTCTCAATTTTATTTCAATTGATGTTTAAAGAGCCTTTTAAAAACTGTATATTCCACAAAGTAATAATTATTTTTAATTTTTTACTTATAACAATAAACAATTTATAATTTTAATTTTGAAGAAATCTTTAAAAAAAATTCTAGTTTATGGTAAAAAGTATAAGATATCTCTATCTAATAACACTAAATGAAAACTAAAATTTTAATTACATTAACTTATTCCAGGAGGCAAACTGTTCATATCTGCAAGGCCTAAAGTTTACAATCAGATTCATTCACATTCATGGACAGCTCTCCCCCCCTCCCCCAAAAAAATCTTAATTCAATATGGATGATTTGACAGGAAAATAAGACATCATGCAGAAAGTTTTGTTTCTGTATTTTTGACATTAAAATAGTTTTTGGTAAATCTATAACGTTAAAGTGGACTTAAAGCAATGTCTGTTTCGGAAATTGCTAATTCCTTTCAACAAAATAATTTACCCACATTGACTAAAGCAGAAAAAAACAAGCAGCATACTTCTGACAGAAAAAAGGAATTTCAATTATATAATGATTTCCATTGGATGTTTGCCAGTGTGTAAGGGTAATTGAAAAATAAAAGTGGTTAATGAATAGGTTAAACAATTTTAAAGCAAATATAAAAAAGAACTAAAAGTTTATAAATGCTCACTTATCCATTAATGACTGACAAAGCATTTTTACATTAATAACTATATACATATTCTCCTACTATGTGTTTTCAAAATAATTGTGTGTTTATGTTCTACTAAAAGATACAATGATTCAGGGAAAAATGCTTAAGTTGCTTCATTTTATTAAAATTATTGATTGTATTTGGACATAAAAAAAAGTTTTGAGCTAATTTTTTAGATGGCATTTAAGTTTGAGCTAATTTTTCTGTTGGTTAAATGCAGATTTGATTTTTACTAAATTAGAAGTTCTAATTGTTTTGAATGGAAAACCTATTCATTTTATGCATATTAATTCCTTTGAAGGATAAATATATCATAAAAAACTAAATGCAGATGTTATAAACTCTCCATCAAGCCCTAAAGTCTTCTAAAAAATTGTAGATGTTATTTCAAACTTGTATATCCTTTGATGCTTTTTATAGGCTTTTATTGATACTGTTGTCATTTAAATTGAATAAGGCAGGATTCTGTGTTACTCAAACAGATCCTAATAGTAAATTAGGTAAATGGTATATTAAGAGCATGTGAACAAAACTGAAAAAGAACATGGACTATATGACCCTTAATAAGGGCAAGAATTCCAGCAGTTCAAGGAACAAACTATGGCTATTCATTGAGATATAAGGAGATACTGTAGGGAAATTTTTTTTGTTCATTGAATGTAAAGAATATAACATATGGGTGGCATGGAATTAATGACAACTTTTTTTGCAATGTATACAGTAATTAAAAGGCAGAAATACAGATGGGGGGGAAGGCGGAATTTTTAAAACTATATTGATGTTATGAAAACAATTGCATAGAAAAGAAAAATATTGCTGCAGACCTGGATATTTTCTTTTTAGATTTTAAAAGTAGTGCTGGTTTAGGCATTGCTTAAAACAGAAGAATATTTTAATGATTACATTCTTCATCTTTCATTCACTCATAATTTAACGTTAAATAAAAACATCACATCAAATTCCCATTAATTATATAAAAAAACTCATTATAACCTTATTATATATTTACCTTATCTGCTAAATGTTTTAGAATATGTTTTACTATTTGCTTATTATAACTGAACCTGTATACTTGCTGATGCTAGTAAACTCAGTTAAAAAAAAAAAAAAAAAAAAAAAAAAAAATCAAAAGATTTTACCACATATTGTTCTGGTAGGTACATATATTTCATTTGAAAGAATTATTCCCTTTTGACAGAACATCATACAATGCATATGACATTCAGCCTTTTTATTCAATATATATATATATATATATTTTTTGAAAAGTAACAAATGGAAATAAAATGCTCATTAGCATTTTCAAAAATTAATACAATTGTACCAGAAATGTTTGCTGAACAAAAAATACTCCAGGAAGATTAAATCATTAATTATACAATTAACAATGTTGCCCAGTAATATCATCAACAATTCAATTCAGTTATAATAAACAAATACATAAATGTCAAACATAAATAATGCTGGTGTAAATTAGCAAAGGTGAAACTAAAGTTATTTAAAAGATTTAGAAACAAAAATTCAGTTAAAAAATAATTTAAAAAAATGAAGTGAGAATAACATATTTAAAGAAAAACAAGTTATTATATTAGTAAAAGTTATTTTTATTAATCAATATATAGAGAGAAACTATTCTATCAATAAAAGTTGATAATGTGATAAAATATTTTGAAAAATACTTTTTGGCTATTTTTATATAAAAAAAACTGTTTATTTCAGTGTTAATCCTTATTATAACTTATGTGGTAACTAATATTTCTATTTGCATTACAAAATGGAGAAAAAAATTAATATATGGAAAATTTCCTTTTAAATTAAAAGAAATACTTGTTTATTTTAATTGAATTCAAATACTTTATGACTTTTTTTGCTGATTGATAAGCAATGCAGCAACTAAAAAAAAACAACAATGTCAACTCTTAATACAATAATAAATAAAATCTTAATGCAATAAATGTCATTTTACTATCTATAAGCTTGACTTCTTAAATATCAGTAAAAAATTTATCAGTTTTTGATATATCTTTTAAAATGCAGTTTTTACCAAAAGTAAAAGATACATCCTGTGTCTGTTTTTCCATATACATTTAGATGGAAGGATATTTTACATTTGATTAATGACATTAAATCATTTTTATTAGTAAATTAAAAAAAAAAAAAAATTTTATGATTGTCAAACACTAATCCACATTCATTCAATATTGCAATGTTTCTTCAAGTATTTTTTGAAAAATAAATGTTTATAAATTTGATAAAAATATAAAAAAAAGAAGTATGTGCAACTGATAGTATTAAAATAATGCTATATGATTTCATAGCATTACTAAATGTTTATTGCAAAACTATTGAGTTTCGGTTATAATAAGAAAGTAACAAAAATAAAATAAATAAGAACATTCTTGCAAAGAGCATATTTAAACATAAAATTACTTGTTTTGGTTTTCTTGAGGTCCATGAGAGAAAGTGATATCAGTGCGGCCTTTGGAATCTTGATTACGAATTATTGTTACAGATTGTTTAAATATGGATGCAGTTTGTCTTATAGGTAAAATAATGGATGTATTTATCTTAGGAGGCAAATCATTTTCCTGTTTTTCATCTTCTCTTTTTCTCTTAGTCAGCAACATAATTTAGGCTTTATAACTGCAGAAAGCACATGGATAGCTAAAAAAAATAATAGCATAAAATATAAATTTTATATTTCTATAATCATTTGAAAGCATAATTAATTAACATAATGATTTACACAATTCTAAATTAAATGTGAAAAATTTCTCTGCAAAACACGAATTCATAGCTCAAATAGTTTTCAGTTGTTTAAGATAACAAAAATATAACTTAGAATTTATTAAAGAAACTATTAACAAAATTTGGAAAAAGTTTTTTATTTTTAAAAATAGAAATGAAACTATGGAATTTTTTCCGTAATATAAAGCCTTGATTTCAAATAAAAAAAACTTTAAAAAAAAAATACAATTTTATTATAATACAAGTTTATCCAAATGAAAATATAAAAATATTTTTAAATTATTAATTAAATGCCTTACAACATTAATGGTCATGATAAGCAATAACTATCATTAGAAATGAAACAAAATTTAATAAATTCCAAAATTGAAGTCAATTTACAAGGCTTTTAAACAGCTGCCCTTTTAGAAACAATAACTGCATTTAAAATGCACTTCATGAATTGGTTACATTTAAAATAGATACTGACATGCCTTTCAGTACTTTTAATCCCTATTAAATAAACAATATGCTGATAAGATAAACACATCAATATGCTGAAGTGAACAATATGAATCACATTAATATATTTTATATATCAAAGAATTTCAGGGAGAAGGGTTAATAATTTTGTTTTTAATTATGGAATTTTATTTCCTGACATATTCATGAATATAGATGTGCCTTTTACATCTATATTCATTTCAATATTTTGTAAATAACATTTAAATATATAGACTACATGAAAACAACCTACATCTATAACGTTGGAGAAATAACACGAACTACAGTGTTTAATATATTACAACAGAATTATAGAAACTGAAAACTCTATTATTACTCATTTTTATATTGCATCATTATTATTATTAATATATATGTATTAACAAGTTCGTGATTGTTTTTCAAAGGCAAGCCATAAATTTAAATACAAAGGAATGTATTTCATTGTAATTGCATCATCTGATGAATCAATTTTTCACAGTAAATTTTGATCTTTCAACACTAAACCTTGAAAATTTTTATATTAAAAATATTTTGATAAGCTAATGACAGATATAAATTTAAGTTATGAACAATAGTATTATGAAACTAAAAGAATATTATAACTTTAACAAAATCAAAAATAAATTTAAGACAGCTAAAAAAATATACCTGAATAAAAATATATATATAAAACAAATTATAATTACATAATTATTTTATAACATGGAACGATTTATCAATCAACATTTTTTACTTACTTTAATAATTTTATGTTTTCCTCAACATAATTACTGCAACTATTAATTATCGCAATTATTCATGAATGAATGGTCTATTTTTAAGAACATACTGAAACATCATAGTTCAGTAGTAATTTTTAATAATCCTTCAAAGATGCCCAACATATTTCCATATTTTTACCATTAAAGGAGTGGCATTTCATGCCAGTCATAATTTTTGAAGCAATTCATGGTAAATCATTAAGTTGCTTAATATATGCCAGACATATAAATATATATTGTCTGGTGCAACACTAATGAAAAAGCACCCCTTTTTTTCATACAATTGTATGGATTATCAATATATGTTAATATTTTTCAAATGTATGCTTAAATTAACAAAAACAAGACTGTAAACATATCTTTCACCCAATATATATAGAAAGAAATATTTATAAAAATAAAAAATATGCAAAACTAAAATTTTAATGACCGAAAAATATATTTTACTATAAGAAAAGTCAATTTGTAAAAAAAATATATATATCAATAAAATTAAACTACTATTGAATGATTTTGTTTCCTTTCAATATCTATACACACATTTTCAAAAGGGTATTCTGCACTTCAGGGTTCCGATTTTGGCAAATCTCTTTTCCGCGTTACAGGGAATCGCCAATGAGCGATAACAGTTAAATGTAAATTGTAACAACAGTGTTCATTAGAAGGGAATTTGGCGAAAACTGCAAGGAAAAAAATCGCCAAAACAGAACCCCGAAGTGCAGTACTCTTTTAAAAATATGCATATTAATATAAATTTATAATTTAAGTAAATAAGCTTGGATAACTTAAGTACCTTGAACAATAATGTGACAGCTTGAAAATAATGCTGCATTAAATTAGAAAAAAATATTTCGTTGGTTTAACTTAGGATTTCTATCCCCCCTTAAGACATAAGAAAATTAGTACTTTGTATTATTAACAAGTCCCTATGTAAAAAAAAAAATAAATAAACAAAATATAAATTATTTATTTACATATACAAATGGATATAAATAACTAAATAAACAAGGTACTCTAGTTTTATCGCTAGTTAAATATATTCGAAAACGCAATTATATTTAAAAATTTTACTAAATTCATTTAATATATATTTGCAATATGAAGAAACGATACTAATTATCGGTAATAAATTAAATTACTATATTGCTTAATTAAAATGTATGAAAGAAATATTTTTAAAGGTGTATACTTAATAAAATCAGTAAAATTATTCTGATAAGAATTTGCTTAGTTTGTTTTATGAAAATAAAACTAAAATTTTATTTTTTCCCTTTTAAATTACTTCAGCTAAAACATCAAAATATAAACTATGAATTACTTCAGTTCAGTTCAACTCAATTTTAAACTGTTATTCTAAATAAAAAAATAATTTTACAATTTTTTTTACTGAAGTTGATTTTAGTAAAGTTTAAATAATTGCAAACAATAATAATTTCAATTTTAGGTTGATATTTACATTTTTTACGAAATAAAAAAAAAGCATTTTTCCAAACAACATTTCACATACTCAACTGAACTGGAAGCTAACTAAGAACCACATCTTGCAAATTTCATGTCGTCCGTCTAAGTGTGTGTTTTCGCCTGCTGTCTAGTGCTCTATAAAAATGGTAAGTGACTTTAATCTTTTATCATCCTTTTTAATTTATATAAATATGTGGAATTTTTATTCATTTATGAGTGATATATGTTTAGAAATTTCAAATATGATTTTATTGCTTGAGATGGTTTCAAATTTTAACCCTAAAAAGAAATTATTAATATGGATAAACAAGTTGCTTTCTCGTGCAAGTGTAGTATATGTATTTATAGAACATTTATTTATTATCATGTATAAAATAAATATATTATGAGGAAATATTGCTTAGTACTAAGTGTGAATCATAATTAAAAAGTATAAAAATTTAACATTATTTAAAAGTGTCATGTCTGTATTCACGTGTTACTTATGCACCATTCGTTTTATTTAGGGTCGAGTGCGTACGAAGACTGTTAAAAAAGCTTCCCGTGTAATTATTGAAAAATATTACACTCGGCTCACTTTAGATTTCCACACAAATAAGAGAATATGTGAAGAAATCGCTATCATACCAAGCAAAAAATTAAGGAACAAAATCGCTGGGTAAGTGGCGTCAAATGTGATTATATTATAAACATGTAATAATTATATCAGTAATTATCCTTGCAATTTTATTATTCCGTTAATCATTTATTTTGTATGTGATTGTTGCATTTGCATGTAAGTCATGGGGTATGTTTTTTTTTTTCTTTAAATGTTGATGTGTTTAATCTGACTGATTCAAAATATTAGGCATAATTATATTTTAACATTTTAAACATATTTTAAGTAAAAATACATTTAATTGCTTATTACTTTGTTTTTATCCAATCATGGTGTGTAATTGTTTGCATTAACCATGTTTTTGCTTTAAAAGATACTATATAATTTCCAAATCCATTAAATGAATTCTAAAGTATTCTCTATTTTACCCAATTTTAGTAAATTTATTACGACCCACATATGTTTTAATGTATTAGCATTATGTGGATATTTAATTTTTGTCTTATGTTTTAAGTGTTTTCTTTATAATTATTTACAAATTTTAAAAATTAAGTTTTTAAAAATGTGTTGTTGTTTTTAACTTATGAACTTCAGAAATTGAATTCACAATCAAAAGTAGTTGTAGCTAATATTTTAATATCTAAACTATTACCGGCTTGACAGTCTTCAAATGAAATTTCTTTCCTTGTTGTTCATAATGAAGAAAATATAATAGTTGCGTTAAATATCCTTTATTATTAAAAATAAAATTGCTAATACTCTACTGATGTTGAGTGACATTACTTCAAATATCCATGTATAACAAACTACCTATCTAATTTAGAAATAAGTTTTAGCTACCATCACAATTTTATTTTAATATGTCAAGATTCTGTGGATTGTTTATATTATTAAGAATTAAATTAAGTATTAAATGTTATTGTGTTTTAAATGAAATTGACAAAAAAAAATTCCCTTTTATTTTTAGCACCTTAGTACTTTTTAAAATGCTTGTTAAAAATAATTAATCGTTAATTTTAGTAAGATTAAGTAATCAAAAATGGTACTTTTTAGCTGATTGTGAAATATTCTTAAAACTAAATCAGTAAAATTCCGTGTTTGGTGTATGCATAAATTTTGTTGCTGAAGTGAAACCATCACCATATAAATTGGTATCTGGAACAGTTTGATAATTTTTTTCTTTTATTCATCATTATTCTTAGCTTGGTGTAAATTAGTAAATTTATTTTATTAAAAGGCCTCTTTATGTGATAAAAATTTCTGTTTAGGAGACAAGGATTTTGGAGGACTTCTTGTTTGGTTTTAAATTTAAGTTGCATGTCTAGAAGTATAATCTTACAACAATAGCATCATCATTCCTAATTTCTGTTGAATAGAATGTAAGGACACTAAAAAAAAGAAAGTAAATGCTGAGATGTATTTAATGTTTTTTTTTTCTGTACTGTGTACAAAATTTTAAGAAACAAAAAAGAAAGTTAGGACGTACAATTAATTTATGTGAGCCCAGACTGAATTCTTTAAAAAGTCTGGATTTCTTCAATTAAATCTAAATAAAAATGCTTTCCTTCTGTCCTCATACTGTTTTATTATACAACCCCGACTCTAGGATGGGATGTTAGAATTAGGGTTACCATATTTAGTGACTTACTGCCACTGACAGGAATTTTCCATATATTTTAAATGGCGGTTTTTAGTTCTTTATTTTTGTAGTTTGCAGGTCAAAAAGTATAACAATTTAAAAAAAATTTGAATAAAGTATTTGAGATTAATCTGATTCAATTTTTGATTTGCTATAGGTTTGTTACACATTTAATGAAACGTATCCAACGAGGACCTGTTCGCGGCATTTCCATTAAACTTCAAGAAGAAGAAAGGGAGCGAAGAGATAATTATGTACCTGAAGTATCAGCCATTGATATGGACGTCATTGAGGTAGACCCTGATACTGATGAAATGTTGAAACAAATGGTAAGTAATCCTGTAATTATTCACAGTTTAGAACTTAGAAAATTTAAGTTTGATTCAGATATTTTAGCTCTTTATTTGACAAGATTGTTTTGCGTGAATGTGATTTTGATACATTAGAAATGCATATTTAATTATTACATTCAAACCAGAATTGTATCTAAAAATCCGATATTTTGGCATTATTTTAGATTTTACTGCTTTGCTCTCTACAGTAAGCATTTCTTGATAAAATTTATGAATCACTTGTTAGATATGTTTTGAACTGTGACCAAGTTATAACTTCATTTTTTAAAAGAAATTCTAATTAAATTATTAAAGATTTTATAACTAGTGACTTTTTTTACTGCCTTCAGTTAATTTAAAGAATTTGAGGAAATTGAGTTGCTAGATGAGACTTCTTTATTTCTGATCAATAGAGAAAATTGTATCAAAAGTTTTTTTCACTGTTACAAAATAGATCTAATTAGTATACAAGTAAATGGTCTTATGTTACTTTAAGTGCTATTTGATAGCCATTAAGTTAATTGCTCTTTTATTATTGTAATTATAAAGAGCTTATTTAAAAAGTGAAGGTAGTGTGCAGTATAGACAAAACCATAACGAAAGTGGTAATATGAATATTAACTTTCAACTCCAAATTAAACTTGTTGTTAAAGGAGGGAAATCAAACTACGCACTACGAAAGAAGGATAAACTTATTTACAAAATAAAATAATTGTCAGAGGCAATTAAAATTATTTCTGATAATGTATTTTGAAATGAATAACAGGAATTAAAGGCAATGTCTCTGGATAATGATTTTCTACATACTTTTAATTTATTTGAAAAGCAATTGAACAGTGGAACTAAATATGTATTAGTGAATGAAATGTGAGATTTGCTATCTATTTGAATGTGTTATCTGAGCCATTTATCAATAAAAATATAGTGGAAATATATAAAAGTAAAAAGTGTTTTTTAATTTGATTATTGATTTAAAGTTTCATCAATGAATGTACAGTCAAATTTAAAAATTGTCTGGATATAATTTTTCTATGATCAGTTGACTTTTATAAAGATAGTCATCCTGCTATATACCTTGTTATATTTTCTGTTCAGTATAAAAAGGTATTTTAGGAGCATGATTTATTAGATTAGTTAACTGATAATTAAGTATTTTAATGTTTAAATTCAAAATTGTGTATTTGAAGGTTTTCTATGGTTGTATTTATAAGTTTGGAAAGAGATTTCTTGGTGATTGAGTAGACCAAATTGGATTTTTCATTACATTCCTGTAAAATAATTCTTGAAATTAAACAGTCCTTAAAAGCCATTTTAAGTTATCAGTATTTTTTTTTTTTCACTGTTCTGTCATATATGTATGGTTTTTTGCCTATATATGGCAATTGTGCAATTAAGGTTATGAATCTTTCTATTTAATTAAAATATTTAAAGAAGTTTTGCATATTAATCCATATATTTCTGTACAAATTAAGTAAATTATGAGAGAATATAAGAAATATCTGAATCCTGAGGTTTTAAATTGGTTATTGATTACGGAATTTTGCTTATTTTTTTTCGCTTTGATAGTTAGGAAAGAATTGCGTGAACAGTTTTAAGTATATTGGTCTTTTTCTGTTTTTATACTTATTTTCTTACTAAATTTATTTTTATATTGCAGGATGTGGAAAGATCCCTGGATTGCAGGTTGCAATGCCATTTTCTGGAGGTCCAAGGGTGTAGATGAATAAATAATTAATATTCATCCTTTGTGTGTTGTTATTTACACCTTAAATGTCACATTTTCTTCATAATGTCTCTAAATTTACATTTTTATACATATGATTGCTTGTGATGAAATATTCTTGACCTTGAAGTAAAGGAGGGGAGAAACACTTTTTATATTTGTTTTATCAAATTTCATTAATAAGCGCTATGAATATTTAAGAGATTCGTTAAATAATTTTGTTAATCTTTTTATTGTGCCAAAAATTATTTTATAATTCAAAATTGTTTTTAAAAGCTATATTTTTGATCAAAAGTATTTTATGCACATGAAGAATATTTCATAAAATTCATATTTCGATCAAGATAACAAATAAATCAATTTAGAATTTTCATTTTGTTTTAATTCTGAAATTTATTTATGTATTGTGTATATGTAGTTGTCTCCTTACCTTTTTAGCTTGATAAACCACCTAGAGGAATAATTCTTGCATAGTTTTTTGGTTATACTTATTGTGTTACTCATTTGAAATTTGATTAAACCTTCAATAACATAAAAATATTCAAGTCTTGTTAACTAAATTATTTCTTATAAAGTATTATGTAGATCAGGAACTCAAAGTGATAATTAAGGTACATTGAAGATTAAGGCTCACAAATTATATGTGTATCACAAGAATGCTAGGTTCTCTTTTATTAGTTGCTGGGCCTATATCAATAGTGTCTGGGATGCACAACATGAATACAATACATTGGCTTTAAGATATTTACACACAAAGATAAAGGCAAAATGTCTAGTTGGAGATATCTGGTTTTTCGATTAAGTTCTGCTACTGACTTTGGAATATATATGCATATAATTTGGATACAACTTTGGCACTTTCCAACTCTTTCTATTTTACAGTTATACATAAATGCAATTTTTAAATTGTTTATTTAACAGTTAGTATTCATTCTATTATATATTCATGCATTTTATTGAAATACAAAACAATGTATTGTATAAATAAGATTTCAAATGTGAGGTTGATCAATGAAGCAATGTAAAACAAAACACATAATGAATCATCAGGGTTCCTCATTGCAATGGTGGATAATACACTAATTACCAATATAAATTACAGAAGCATTGAAATGAAAATGTCTTGTTAGAAACATGTTCCAAGATAATTTGCTTCATGTATGGAAGAATTTTAAAAATAAAAAGCATAGGATCAGTTCAATGAATATTTGCAAATATTTATCTGGCAATGAGAGTCCTGGAATAGATTTATATCTACGTTCTCTAACAATTTGAGGAGGTTTGTTTAAAGTATTGTAAACATTTTCTTCTGCTGCTGTAAAACTTCACATATTGAAATTTTAGAATTATTTATCTTTGTTACAAAAAAAAATGGATTATAGCAAGTAATTGGATTTTTTTATTGGAAAAACATCTAATATAAGCATTTTATTTGATTGGTTAAGGAGGTATATGTTTAAACAAATACCTAGTTTGAGTGAGTTACTTATTTTGGGACCCAATTGTACTGTAGATTCAATTGATCTTTTAATTTTTAAAAAATAAAAGCTGTGTGGAAAATGGACAGTTGGCTATAGCTGATAGATTCAAACAGTTTGTAATAGGGGAGGAAGAGATGGCATAGGGATTTTTAATTAAATTTATTAGAAATGTACCAAGGAAAAAAATTACCAGTGAACTTTTTCTTTCAAAAACTGTGATGCATTATATCTGATTAGCATCCTTAACAAGTAATCAATGTCCTTTTCCACATCTAGTTGAACTATATCAATTATCTTTTATCAATACAACAGCTGCTTTCCCTATTTTATGAAAGGTTACAATCAAACATTTGCTGTTTCTAAATGTTGATGTACACAAGAAATCGGTTTAATTAAACATTTGTTTACTACTTTATGTAATACATGCTTATTTTAATTTTTCTTTGAATTAAATTTGAATATAAATTATATCAATAAAATACAAAGAAAAACTTTTACATGAAAATTTTAACTGTTCCACCTCTTAAATAAACAAGCTTATGAAGTTCCATAATTTCTGTGGGCTGTGGTAAAGTATTACAAATTAAATGGACCATAACAGCTTGAAAGGTGGGTAATTGTATCATGCTCAGATTTTGCAAGCAACTTGGAAGAAGTTCAATCTTTCACAGTCACAATTTTGATATTAAAGTTACAGTGGGTAATTAGGTTTAGAAATTGCTAGTTTGAATTAAATTAAAAATTAGACAATATATTAAAATATAATATTCTAAACAAAAAAAAAACTTCATATTAAAATGAAATATGGTTGCAATGTATCTTTTGTAATTGGCTCACATTTTGTAAGTAACATGGAAAAGTTCAATCTTTCCTAATCTACAATTTTGACATTAAAGTTACAGTGGGTAATTAAGTTAAGAAATTGCTGATTTGAATTAAAATATAATATTCTAAACAAAAAAACTTCATATTAAAATGAAATATGGTTGCAATGCATCTTTTGTAATTGGCAAGTTTTTCCGTTTCTTCACAACAATTATTGAATGTTAAGTATTTGTGTTTGATATTTAATGGTGGAGTATAGATTTACTTTTGTTCTGATTGAAATTTTGCTAACACTACATCAATTTAATTCTGATATAAAAATTATTCAAAAAACAAAACAATAGTAATGCAAATTTGTACTAGATTAATTTTAAATGCTAATCTTTCAAAAGGAGGATTTTTGTTGGATATTGGATTTGACATGGAAAAATTCTTTTTGATAAATATTTTTTTACTTTGAAAAACTGTCAGTTGTTGCGACAAAGTTGAGCAAATATCATTTTTTCCTTAAGTCAAAATAATTAATATAAATTAATCATAATAGTTTACAAAAATAATAATTAAATGTGTTAATGATATTGAAGTTAAAAAAGAGTAGTCCGAAATGTATACAGATTCAGTTATATGCTTTTAAATTGCTAGATAGAAAATATTAAAACTAGAAGTCATGTGAAGTCATTTTATTCAATAGTAATTACTGCTGTTTAGTAAATAGTTAATTCTTGTCAAGCTAATTTAAAAGAAAAATGAATGATTTATGAAGTATCAGTATTTATTTACATTTCACTGTACATAAGCTCTTAGCAGACAAAGCAACATGAATATCTAATGCACAAATATGGACGATGAAGCTGAAAACAAATTTTCATATGCACAACCCTTTTTACTTATTCAGTTCTAGGAAAACTATATGAATAGATAAGTGCTTTATTTGTCTAGAGTAATACTGTTTTATAATGAATATTTTATACTTCTGTATCTTGTATCATTCTGGATAAAAATTTCATAAAATCATTTTGAATATCAATTCGTATAAATATGTTAAATCTAAAGAAAACGTATTTAGTAAGTTGAATATTTATGCCAGCTCTTTTTGGATTTAAAGTGTATGTTTTTTTTTTTTATTAGAAGATATATTTTTAATCAAGTACTATTAAAGGGAATATGATCTTTACAAGCATATCAAGTTATTGTGAAGTGAATTTTATGTTATAAATATAATTTCAGATCATTAAATATTTTATAAAGAAAATTTATGTTTAATATGAATTTTGAAAGAAAAATAAATTAATTCATTTCTGAAAGATTCTATGCTTTTTCAAAATGCTTTCTATTACACTATCAACAATTGAGATTGCAAAAAAATGAGATGAATTTAGATTTTTAAATTGATAGCTGCATTAAGTAATATGTAAAAGGAAAGCATTATTTGGTGACTATGTTCTGTTTAAAACGAAATTAAACAAATAGTATTAATCCATTACCACATGTGAAGCACTTTTGAATTTACCTAATTGTAAAATCTCCATAGAACTGACTAAGTGATGCCAAATCCACACCAAAATAGAAGATATCAATTAATAAGGAAGAAATACATCAGGTCTGTAGATGTCGCCAGCAATTGGTATCAGAGGGGATGGACCGGACACGGGTATCAATATCTGGTCTTGAGGGGATGATTCCTGGACCGCCAAATGGAAAACAACGGGTTGGTCGATAAAAAGTGGGTGGTGGGAAAGGAATAACTGAGGGGCGGATGGGTACGATGAATGGACGGATCCTTCTGGAGTTAAAAGGTTGACGAATGGTTGGGAATCTTCTGACAAATAGGGGTTGACAGTCTTGGTGGTGCAACTGGTACTGATGGGGCTACAGGGATTACGGCAGATGCTGGGGCTGTCAGTGTTGAATTCCTAAATTTAAGATGTTATTATTTCAGATATGCATCACTGGTTTGTTGTACATTTGACAAAACTTTTCGAAAAAAATGATTTCAAATAAAACTAGAAAGGTAGCATATAATTTTTTTAAAAAGTAAGGGATTTGTTTTGCAGTTTTTATTTTCAGTTGAGAAGATGCGGATTTTTTGTAATGTTATTTTTATAGTTTATTACTTAAATTCATTTATTGTTGCAAAAAATTTCTGAAGACATTTTTTTCTCCAAATTTATTTTATTTTCTGTATAATTTTTTAAACCAAATCTGAAAGAATTTATTGCGACCTAAATGTCGTGCACTTGCCAAATGCATGCTTATATTGCCTCTGTTGAGTTAATAGTGGCCTAATTAAGTATAACAAGATTGAATTTTGTCCAGTATTATATCTATGACAACCAAATGCATTAGCTGTTCCTTTCTAAATAACTTTTAAACCAAATCTCAAGAGAACTTATTGCATGCTCTAAACTGTCTGTGCACTTGCTAACAGCTCCGCTCATATTGCCTGTGTTGAATGAATAGTGGCTTAATAATTTTGTTCATGATGACTAAGACAACCAAACAATATATTAACTTTAGCGAAGAAAATGATTCTTTCAATTTGTCAAGCAATAATATCTACAATCTTTAACTATAACGTCTTCATATTTTTTACAGATAATTTTGCGACGGGAAGTGCTATTGGGGCTGGTCTTTTCTGCAGAGGGATTTTTCGGGGAATCTTATCCTGCGAG
>BPLR01018032.1:0-36779 GCA_021605095.1 Caerostris extrusa | reverse complement strand
TTATGTATAATTTACATTTAAAAACTAGGAGGTATTGTTACCACGCCCTGTGCTTATCTTTCAAGCTACACCCACCTCCTGGGTAGTGCAGGAGTAACATCAGTGAGTAACAGGAGTAAGTGAGTAACATCAGTGTAGAGCTGCCAAGCCTTAAGGCATCCAAGACAATTGTCAAATGTTTGCCAGCTGCATTAAAACAAAAAATATTTAAAACTTATTTCAACAGTTAAATTTAAATACCTTAATTTAAAATTAATTAATTGAAAAATAAATTAATTAATTAATTGATTAAAATTAATTTTTAATTAAAAATCTTATTTCAATGAATTATCGGTTCTAATTCAAAATTTAATTTCTAAATTCAAATGAACTATTGGTTTTAAATTCTACAACTTTTCAAGTATTAAATATAATTTTTAAAATGCGTTTTTCCCAAGAAAATTTTTAAAAAAAAAAAAAGCTATAAAACAATGATGAATTAAAAAATTAATCACTAGAAAATATAAAAGAAGATTCTAAGAAAAAATAATAAACTAAAATAAATAAGAATTCTGAAGAACTGTTTAAAAAAAATATAATGATCTAATTACAGATGTGTATCATTTATCAGAACTTTCTTTTTGATACTTAGATAGTTTACAGATCATCATGAACAGCACAATGTTCGTCCCCAAATGACTTCCTTTTGACAGTTAAGAACGAATCAAAAACAAATTGCCCCTAGCTACGTCTGGTAATTCAGTATGTAGACACATTAGCGGCTGGACAAAGCTGGAATAAATTACTTCTGTGTATCTGAAATATGGACATCTGCCTCGACCTTTGATGCACGCATATCTTAGGAAGATTTACATATTTGAGATCATACGAAGGTTAAAAGTAACAATTTTTGTTTTGGTGAATGTCGTTTGCTAGTTATTTTGCTTATGTTTTGAAATAGGCGAGCAAAGGGTGTTGCCATTTTGGAATACATTATGTTCCATGAATCATTTGCTATTGACACCCATTTTTCTATTTAAATTATGTTAATGATTATAAAAATAGGCTAAAAGTTAGTTTAAGTAGGTTACATGAAGGTTTCAAATAGTTAATTTATTATAATATTATTATAATTTTGGAGGGGGAGGATTTTTTTAATTTCTTTACGTCTTACACACAGCTAAATTAAGATCAGATGAAAAAAAAAATGAACGTTTGTGTAACGATATATTTAAGAAAAAATAATTAATATTTGCATAGCAAATATTAATAGGTTTAAGAACTAATGAGGGCCTGATGATGGCCGAATGGCTAGCGCTCTGGCGTTCGGTACTACAGGTATCGGGTTCAAATCCCGGCTTTGCCCATGGTGTTTGTAGTGGTTCGAATCCACTTTAAGCTGTAGGTTCCGGTCCTAATAGGATCATGTAGAGCGCTGCAGGGCATTGTTACTCCGCGTCCGTGGCTTAACAAGTTACACGCGCCCCTGGGTAATGCAAAGTGAATAACATAGGTGCAGCCCTTACGGCGAAAATCACGGTCTATTTGCCAGCTGCATTAGAAGAAAAAAAAAAAAAAGAACTAATGATTGATAATATTCAACAGAATACATAAAATAAATAATTAATTACATCACTAAAAATTTCATTTAATTAAAAATTAGATTTAAAAATAATTAATATGTATTTTCCTTTTAATTTACCAATAGAAAATCCAACAATTTTAAAAAATGCTTACCATAGTAGTAATATTTAAATATCGCAAATATAAATCTTATTTATTAAAAAAACGCATGAGAAAAAAAAAGAATTTGCTTTGAAGAATTAAAATTTTTTTTTGAATGTCATATCTTTAGAACTTAAAAGAAAAAACTTTCCTGTAAACCTATTTCGGATGAATCCACTGTAAAACTTGTTTAATTTCAAATTCAGGAAAAAACGTAAAAAGTTATCATCAGATTTCAGATATTGCAAGAAAACTGGCAATCAATGCAACAGAGTTTAAAATCTTCTACTAAAATGTGAAAATGAGAAGGAAAACCCATTACAGATAAAATAAACAACAAGCTTATCTTTCATTTCAAGTAAAATTAATTAGTCGTTAAAAAATTCAAATCACAAGGATAAAGTTAGTGTCATATCATTCAGGATAATTATTCAGGTAAAGAAATAATGTGATTTGATTGTGATCTGAATTAATGAATTAAAATTGAATAAAAAGTGAATCACTAATCGGAATATTGAAAAAATAAATAAATGAATAGTTTAAAAAAAACTAAAAACATGTTTTAGAGTTAATCAAACTAAAAAATAAATGTCACTATTCTAAATGCGTGGGTGCTCGATATCAATCGTTATAATTTTCACTAGTTTCATTCAGAAATGCAGAGTTAGTTTTAAAATGTCATACAAAAGCATCCCACGCTTTTAGAACAGTGACATTCATTTTCTCATCACTCATTTTATTCTTAAGTTAACAATTAATTTTAATTTTTAGTTTGATTAACTCTAAAGGCGTGATTTTCTAGTGTTTTTAAACTATAATATTTAAATGTGGTCCCGGTACGGAGTAGTGGAACTTACAATACAATAAGTTCTTACAATAATGTAATTGTGAGTAAAACAAAGGCTAAATGCGAATATGTCGAGCCAGCCAGGATTCGAACAGGAATCTCCTGATCCGTAGTCAGGCGCGTCATCCGTTGTGCCACGTAGGTTTGGATGTCTTTACTGAATACTTTCATTCTACATGGGTTAAATTGCTCTTCATAAGTTAAAATAAAATCTCTAATCCTGGCGATCCTAATCATGATGAGATAATAAACTTATCAAACTATTTTAGTGTCGTTGGTCCTTCATAAGTGTACAACGTTTAAATTAAATTTGATCGTTTAAAGTAGGGCAAAATCGAGCCCAAAGAGTCAGTTACAAAAAAAACAAACATATAGGTGAAACTAATATAAAAAGCGTATTAAAAGAATCAACTGTTTTCTTTCAGAAAAAGATGCCTGTAAATGTTTCATTGCCGCTTAAATAGTGTATATGAGGAGAAACAGATCTCAGGGGAAAAAGTCAGTTACATATATACAAACATACAGGTGAAACTAATAAAAGCGTATTAAAAATGCGTTTAACTTTAAAAACATAAGTTCAAGCGGTTTTCGAAATATAATTATATGAATTAATATAATTTCTTACGAAAAGCAGTAAGATATTAAAATGGAAATTAAATTCAAAAAGTAAATGAATTATTTATATTCAGAGTAAAAATGTTTTAATATTAAATGGCAAAGATTGAAACGATAACGATTACGATAAAGGATATAATTAATACGATTGAATACGATAATATAATATATTTTAAAACCACTTTAAAAAACTTTAATCCAGTAATAAAGTAAAAAAAGATAAAGAAAAATTTATTTGGCTGTTTATTCTTTGAATTTCAATAGCCAAATGTAACATTAAATAGAAACCAAGAATATTTTTTTCTGGTTTTATTTTTTTTTAAAAATAAATAAATAAAATGGTTGCGTTAAATTAAAGGTTGCACTAAAGATTGGGTATTTTCAAAATAATGTAAATTTGATGACTCTATAATATACAAAAATCTTTTCTAATACAAAGAAATATAACATAAAATTTTTTATACCACTTCGTTATATATATTATTTATTATATTTATTCTAGATAAATAATTTGAGTCAGGCATGTTTTTTAATTAAGAATTCAAAAATCTTTTGTTTAAATTTAAAAGAAACTATTGTAAGTTTTTTTAATATTATGAATTTTATTAAATGATGTTTATTTCTAAATGTTAAAATTATGAAAATGATTATGTCACTACAATTTTCCTTTTGTAATAATACCAAAAAACATTTTATATATATATTAAAAAAAAAGACGATACATAGGAAACAAGTTGTTATGGGAAACATGCAAGCTAATGTAGTCACCTTTTAACAAAGAATGAATATAATTGCTTTTAAAATCACGTAAACGCATGAAAGGTCAAGCATTTTTAATGTTACGCTTTATTCATATTAACAATGCATACGACAGGGAAATAATGAATGTAATAATTTATTGATTATTCCAAAACGAGTTAAGAGTGTATGATTTTGGAAGCAGGAAGGCGAATGCATGAAAATAAATTCGGGTAAAAAAGTTAAAAGTTTATTTTTGTTTTGTTTTGGATCAATGACCTCAAACCACAGTTCAAGAACATTGTAAAAGCGAAAACCGCCAGTTTTTGTTAGCATTCCGCTTTAGTAAAAAGTTTGTAAGAAAAGTAACCCAGAAATACCAATTCGAAAAAAAGAATGGCGCTTCAACGATTGGAATGTGAAAACGATCTAATGATGCCGTGTTCTTGACCGAACAGTCAAGTGTACAATTTAAAGAACGTAATGATGAAAATGTTGATTAAACTAAACAAAACTAATCCTTCACAGCAGAATGAATTTCTTTTTCCATTCATCTTGTATAGAGAATGGAAAATGTTAAATAAAAAAAAAATATAAAAAAATCCAGTTTTAAATTTGCTTTAAAAAAAAATGCATCCATTACTAATTTTTTTTTTTTTTTCTTTTCAATTGTAGGAATAATTCAACAGAAAACGGAACTGTGATTGGCTGATGTGTTAAATCATAACTATGATTGGCTGATGTGTTAAATCATAACTATGATTGGATGACGTGTTAAATCATTTCTTTTTTATTCATCTTATATAGGTAATAAATAGCAATGTAAAAAAAAAAAATTTATTTTAAAGCAAATTTAAAACAGAAAAAAAAGTGCATCTAATGCTAAATTTTTTTTCCTCTTTATTTAAGGAAGATAATTCGACATAAAATGAGAACAATTGTCGGTTTTGGCTGACATGTTAAATCATAACTATGATTGGCTGACGTGTTAAATCATTTCTTTTCATTCATCTTATATAGAGAACAGCAAATGTAAAAAAAAGGCATTTTTTCCCCTTATTTTAAATTTTCTTTTAAAAAATCTAATGTTAATTTTTTTTTTTTCTCTTCAATTGAAGGAAAGAAGATAATTCAACAGAAATTGAGAACAATCGCGATTGTCTGAAGAGTTAAATCATAACATTGCAATCATAACAACTGTGATTGACTAATGTGTTAAATCATAACAATGAATTTCTTAGCTTTTATTATAAATAACCCACAAAATTCGGATTCATGACACTTTCATAAGGAAGTTTCTATTAAAAAAGATGACAAATAGCAATTTCTTCGAAAGAAATTAAATGCTTGATTAGATAAGTTTTAGTGAAGGTCAGAATGAAATAATTTTTCAAAAAGAAACACTACAAATGAATTTTCTTTTAGAATTTAAAGAAAAGATAAAACTTTTATTTTAGAATTAAAATTTTAAAAAACATTTCACGAATACTGACATAAAAGTCAGCAAAACCTCCAAGAGGATAAATAAATAAATAAAAACGATAGCATGAAAAATAAAAGTTATAAAACATCAGACATACTTTCACACACATCCAAACGTGATATTCACGTGCGTTATAAATTGAGTCAAAACATGCAAATAAAAGAATACATGTCGTCACCAAAACCAAACGATAGTGATGATTAGAAATCGTAACATGAACTTGCTCTGGAAAAAAAAAAAAAAAAAGAGGGACAAGTGCACATGCAAAATCGTGATCGTACGATGTTTCATTTTCACACATCAAATCGAAATTCGACTTAAAAATTCGCTCAACCAATAATCAGACGTTTCACAAGCGAAAAGATTAAATAAATAAAAAACAAACAAAAAAATAAGGACACGATGTGTTCCAATTTTCTTCTGCAACACAAAAAAGGTTTCCCGTCATCCTTCACGAACTGTAGTCACGTGATTTCTTGATATACGCCAGTGGTATGTTAGGTCATACAGGTTCCATATTTATTTTGGGAACCTTTGCCTTATTTTCAATAAAAATTAAGATACAATAAATAATATTTATTTAATTTTTTTATAAATTATGTTAACAATATTAAATTTAAAAAAATTATAGACAAAAAAAATTTTATGGAATAAATAAAATAGAAAAAAATTAACAAAAATTTTAATATTTATATTTTCAGTCGATTTTCCTTTGATCAGGCATGTAATTTGTCAAGGCCGTTTAGTTAATTGTGAGCCATATTTTGACTTGACAAACGTTCACAGTACATAGAGTATAAACTTTTCACAAAAATATGTTGCACCAAAAATTGAAAATAATCGTTAAGCTGCTTTCTTTAAATTATTCTGTTTCTGGTATCCATTTCAGGAAAAGATTTGTAATACTTGGTTATTTTCAATTTCTAATATTTCTATTTTCCCGATGTTGTGTTCTGATAGTATTTACATCAGAAACTAGAAAACCATTTTAAATGATATCAATTGCAAACGGATTAACAAAAAAGCAAAATGTATATTCGAAACTTCTCAGACCTACAAATATAATTTTAAAATTCAGTTCTTCAATATTTTCTTAATATTCATTCATTTTATCTTCGTCGATATTAAAGGAAGTTGTTCTTAAACAAAGAAAATGTTTTCGATTTTAGATAATTTTTTTGGCAAATGTAATATAAAAGTGTTCATAGGAATCATAGCATTCAAACACAGAAAAAGCAGCATTTGCCCATTGATGATTTGTGAAATAATGTCTGATGATTTAATCATGAAATGATAACGAACCCAATAACCAATTAACTAATAACTTCAATCAACCCAATAACCATTTATTAAGTCACAGACGATATTCTCGTTAAATAATGGTATTAAATTAATTGAATGTAAACAAATTTTTTTTTAATCATGAAACGATCAATTACTTTTTTTTTTTTTTTTTCAACTGAGTTAATAGACGTTACAATTTTATAATTTTTTAAAATTGAAAATTTTACAAAATTTTAATATTAAAACTAGTTTTTATTTGAAAATAGTATTTATTCAACATTAATTCAGCAATAATAATTAATTAATTAAGTATTTAGTATTTTAATTAATTAAGGAAGTACAATTAAATCGAATTAATATTTAGCTTAAAATTTTTATTTATATCAAACATCTTTTGGTAGAATAATTAACAATTATCCAATAAACTTGAGATTTAATTTTATAATATTCAAAATTCATGACGAAAAATAAAAAGATTTACAAAGTTTATTTCATTTTTTTTATCATACCAATGTCAAAATATATTGTATATAAAACTGGTTAAAACATTTATATCTGAAATTTGAAATTCTTAAAATATAAATTGCTATTACTAATCTAATCTAAGCATTCAAACTATTTTTAATAACAGTTATAATTCTTCTTTTGTCCATTTTATAAAAAATTTTCTTTATTAAAATACAAATGTAATTCTTATATCGTATATAAATTATTTTAAATAAAAATAATTTTATTTATTTAAAAATAATTGTTTATGAATGGTATTTATCTGTCAATATTAGCTAAACTGCTAATCAATATAATTACAAAATATTAATAAAACATAAATATTATAAAATATTAATAAATATATATACATATTAATAAAATATTAACTAAATTGCTTTATTTTATTGATCATACGAGAATATAAAATACAATAAAAATAATTATTGATGCCAATGTTTTCTTCTTTTTTTTTTTTTAATGTATAAACGGCTAAAATTTTCACTAAAACTTTATTGTCTATTAATACCACTTAATATGATTTAATAACAAAATCATCAGAAATTGAGTAACTATATTTGAATTCATGAACATCAGATTTAACACAGTAATAATTAATTGATAAAACCTTATATTGAGAAAGTATAAAAGAAAAACATTTTAAGTTTCAGAAAACTTGGAATTATTTTACTTTTTTTAACTATTTTATATGAAGAATGTAATTTTTTTTAATATCAATTACTATTACTAATCATATATACATTCGAACTATTAAGTACTTTAATAACAGTTACAGATCTTTTTTTTTTGTCCATTTTATCGACCATCTTCTTTAGCAAAATACAAACCTAATTCTTGTATCGTATATAAATAAAAATTATTTAATTTAAAATTTTTATTATTATTTTGTATAATTTAACAGAAATTAAACCCCAAAATAATGCAAAAGTTAAGCTTTTTTTACAAGTTTTAATGTTATTTTTTATGAAGCATTTATAAAACAAAATCAGCTCAAATATAAACACAATTTCATGTGTGTGTGTGTTATTTTTTTTAATTCTCCAACTCATTACTTTCTGGATATTTGTTGAGCATGACAACAAAGCACTTACTTTTCCCTTCTACAAATAGGACAGATCTCCGTCACCACATGGTGCAGATGGTCCGCAAAGTGGGACACTATCTTGCTCTTGACGATGGCTTCGATTTTGTTGAGGGAGATCTCTTCTTTCGCTAACCGCCATGCATAATCCAAAATTTCCAGCTTCCAGTCGCCGAAAAGTGACAGCAGATCTTCCAGCTGTTCGCTGGTGGCATGTCTGTGGACGAGGGCAAACACATCCAAGAGAGGCGGACGCGACAAGAAATTCGTGAGGCGAAAGAAAAAGGCCTTTTGGGCCCGCAAAACCCGAGTCCGCATCGCGTCCGCCAGTGTTGAGGAACAAGAACCAACTGAGAAATACGAACAGATGAAGTGGTCCGGTAATTGCCGAAGCATGACGGGAATTAATCGCCAAGGGTAATGTTATTCCAATGGTTGGTTGCAGCACAAGTCACAAGCGGACGCACTGGAAAGTTGCTAATAGCACGAGTCACAAAGAAAAAAAAAAAAAAAACGGATCACGCCACAGAGTCCAAACGATTTCGGTTTGGAAGTTGAAAAGAGTAGAGGTTAAAGCGTTCCAGTTCGCGAATGATGGAGTGTTGGAACAAAAATGGGAAGAAACAAAAGATGCTTGAATAAAGGGAGGAAATTTTGGATTGGAATACGTCAATCATCGTTCGATAAGAAGAGGTTTAAAATTCGCATGAGTCAGTTCGTCTGCCGGATATGTTTTAGGGTGATGGAGGGTGGCAGAAGATAAAAGGATTCGCAAACATTACAAAAAAAATATGCGTTGGAATATGTAGAAAAATGATCGGTGTTATTTGATAAAGCGTATTCGAATATGACACCTAAGTGATAAAAATTATCTCAAATTATAAAAAAAGAGGGAATTTTTTTCCCACATATTTGTCATTATCTTATTAGATATCACATTAGTAGAACAAGTCATAACTATATGATAAAAACGCGATATTTGTTTTTAATAAAACAGTTGATTAACATTAATTTAAAATAATAAACGATCTAGTTTACAACAAACGATAACTGACACATAGTTATTTCAATGCTTAAGTCTGACAGGAATTTTCCGGATTTTTTTCCCGGGCATTTTTGAGATACATAATGTGGAACACTAGGTCTCTGATTTTAAAGAAATTTAGTATGCAAATATTAAAATAAAAAAAAATAACTATTACATGATTATTTTTTGGTTCAAAAAAATTCTGAAATATATTTTGCATCATGCCATCACTACGATTTTTTTTTTTTTTTTTTTTTTTTTTTTTTTTGGAACATTAAGAAAAAAAATAGAACAAAAAAGAGGAAAACAACTTTTTATGTTTTTTTAACAACAATTCTGGCGCAATTTCCTGGTCTTGCTGAACGGAGGAAATCGTGCATAAAACATTTTTACGAAATATATATGTAACTGTAAATGAGCAATGGCAATAAAAACAATCCAAGGTTGTTGGAAAAGAATTCTAAAATAAAATCGAATGAATTTATTCCAATCTGAAAACATGCGCTGTAAGAATTGGTTAGGAAATCGTCTGCTTAATAAAATGTTTAGTCATAAATTATATGTTGCGGAATGTATCATTCTAAACATTTTTTTAAATTACAGTAACAGCCGTCACTATGGCAAATTTAAAATTAAATAAAAACAAATAAAATTAAATTGTGTTTTGTATGCAAATAAAGTGATAATACTTAAAAGGACATTATCTGTTCACTAGTTTATTACATTAATATATTGGTCTCGTTGAACGAAGGAAATCGGGCATAAAACATTGTTTAAGAAATATATATGTAACTGTAAATGAACAATGGCAATAAATCAATCCAAGGTTGTTGGAAAAGAATTCTAAAGTAAAATCGAAGGAATTTATTCCACGTTTGGAACATGCGCTGTAAGAATCGGTTGCTTAGTAAAATGTTTAGTCAGAAATTATATGTCGCGTGAATGTATTTAAATGAATAAACATTTTTGTTAATTATAGTAACAGCCAAGGATGAAAACAAAATATTAAATTGTGTCTTCTATGCAAATAAAGTGACATTATATGTTCACTTATTTATTACATTAATTTTATTCATCATACATATGATTTAAAATCTCAAAATAGTTCTTCTTCCGAAATCTTTATCACGATAATACAGTTATATTTTTTATTTATTAAGGAAGGGAAAATTTTATTTTTAATGCTGCAGCCCATATTAATGAAGTAATATTTCATAGCTTATTTTATTATTGAAGCATAAGTAAGGTTCGCCATTATTAAAATCTTTTTTTTTTTTTAATGGATTAGGTTCCATTTTGTAAAAAATGAATTAACGAATGTTTTGATAAGATTTCTAATTTCCATAATTATATGAATGCAGTCAATGGTATATATTTATTTTCCAAAAACACTTTATTTGATTTCAAAGCAAAAGATGACCTTAATTTCAATGTATGAATAAACTTACATCACCTTAAAAAACGGTACATTGAATTAAAATTACAATAAATAAATTTTGAATATTTTATTGATATTTTTGACATTTAAAGTAATTGATAGTTTTATTTTTTTTCTACATTTACCGCATTATTAAATTGTAACGAAGATAAATTGCATGATTTTTCCTTTAAACAAAAGCGTTTAAAATTTATGTTTTGGTCTCAGAACAATATAACTTGTTCTTCAAAAATCACCTTGAAATGTGAAGGTTATTCTTATCCTTGAATTATTTTAAATTGCAAAGGAGTATAAAAAATAGAAATAAGTTCATTACATAAAGGCAAACAGAATGGAATCTTGAGTTAAATTTTCAAGAATTGTTCTGATTCGAATAATTTCAGTTCGAACATTCCAGTTGCTACAAAGTACTTCAGACATGCAGAATGTCTTTCACCATATGACAGGTGAAATAATTTGCACACAATTGCAAAATGGAAATAGAAAAATTTTAGCGATGTGGCATATGATGATTTTGGAATAAATAATTTCATTTTGCGGAAATCGCATAAAATATTCAACTAATAACTTCGGTGAAATGCACTGACGTTTCCATCTACAACATTGCAATGTAAACATTATAAGTAAAAGAGTTGATAAAAAGATTTAAGAGACATTTTAGAATAAATACTTTAACGGATGAGAATTTTTAAAACATTTTTAATCATTTAAGCGTCTTAAAAGATCCGTGTACGCGATACTAGTGATTATTATAATGTGCATAATTAAACATGACCTAATTTCCTATTCCAATAGAAAATGCAATTTAACTGAAAGGAAAAAAAAATTTTTTTTAAAATAAACGATTTAATAGTTGTTATTTTTAAATATTAGATAAATTAGACAAGATATAAAAATTATTTTATCGTCAAAATCTTCAGAAACAAATTGTCAATTCGGTTCAAGATTATTATTGAAAATTGTATAATAACTTTATAATAATAATATATTTCCTAATAAACATGAAACAATTGCATGACCGAATATATCGTTGAGAGTAACTCTCCATTACATGACTGAAATATTATAATAAGTTTTCAAGCACAGAAAAAGATAACAATTAAGAATAATTTATAAAATTATACCGAAAAAAAAAATCTCTTAATTTCTCTTACGTTTTCCTTATATTTTATTATTTTCCCATTTTTTATCTGATCTTTTCCGTTAATTTTTCTAATATTGTATTAGCTACAAATTTTTTCCCGGATATTATATAATATTATACTTTATCAGTAAGGATTTTGAACTTCTATTTTAAACTTATTCACGTTTTTATTTTTTTTTTTTCTTAAAAAATTATATTTTTTAAATTTCGGATTGGTAAATTGCGAATCAAGAAAGGCAAATTAAATTTTTTTAAGGAAAGAAAAATAAAACGTGAATAAGTTTTAAAATAGAAGTTCAAAATACTTAATTATTGAATTATGAAATTCATTAATTTCATAATTCATCATTCAGAATTATTAATACATTAATAATGCCGAATTAAAAACTTTACTATTTTTCTTGTATCTTTGAATATATATACTTGCAACAGAAAATTCTATAAGAATTATTATATACTTCTCAAATACGAATGTTAGTTTGCTAAGTGGAATAAGTATGTAGACATTCTAATTAGATTTCAGTCAATCTGGAACATAAAAAATTTTAATCGGATAGGCAGATATACAGGTTACCCATAAAATTTAGTATTTATGTAAGAACAAAACGCATAGCAGCAATTTTATACAAACAAAAAGAAAGATAAAGTATCAATAAATCATATTCGGGCAACAAATTATCTTTATCATTTATCGTTCAATACAGAAAAAAAAAAAATAGATAAAAAAATTAAAAAAACTATAAAATTTTATAAAAAAAAAAAAAAATAGTATTACAAATGATTTTATAAAAAAAAAAAAAAAAAAAATTTAAAAAAAAAAAAGTATTCCAAACGATTTTATAAAAAAAGCCCGTGAAAGAAATTTAAATTAATCAATAAGAATAGCTCATGAAAGAAATTAAATCAATAAGCATAGCTCGTGAAAGAAATTTAAAAATAAACCAATAAGAAACGTTCAAAATGGTCAAGAAAACAAAAAAAAAATTATCAAGAATACTAATAACCCTGTTCTCCAAAACAATACCCATAATTTTATGATAAAAAAATAAAATCAAAACCCTAAAGCCTCAGAAATTGATTAAATTGAAATTAAAACATAATTCACAAAAAAATATTTTTAATAATAAATTTTTATTAATTTACTTCTTTCAGAAAAAAAAAAAAAAGTGCTTAAAATTATAAAGAAAACAAATTAGTTCCAGTGCTCCAGTGAACTTTTGTAAATCTAAAAAAGTATCTGGAAAGGTTTTTTTTTTTTTTTTAATATTATTTTTATAAGTTTTTTTTTTTTTTTTAAGAAAAGTAAAAAAAAAAAAAAAAAAAAAAAAAAATTATTTTATAGAATCCTTATAAGAAAGAACACGGATGCATAACAAACATCACAGATGTTAACAGAGGATCCTTTTAATTCTTGTTCCCAGTAGAATGAAATCCAATACAATCAGTGAAGTTATACAAACACAATATCCAACAGGGCGTTGGCAACATTCCTTTCAAACGGGTCACTGACTTTTTAATCGCATTAAAACATCTGAATCTAAATAAAATTATGTGGACAATGGTTTTTGATGCGAATAACTGTTATAGAAAACGCATACCTAAGTAGTAGAGCGTGATTTTCTTGTTATGCAAAAATATTTATTCGCAAACTTGTAGAATAATTAAAATAAAGAAATATTTTATTTTTAATAAAATTTTGTAAAATGAAGATACTTATTTAAAAATTTTTTAATATATTTAAAAGAATCCTCACACGCATTTCAAAATTGTAATTCAGTTAAAAAAAAGAAAAGCTTCATTTTCAAAATAATAATAATAATGATAAATAAATAAATCAGTTCTTTGCAGACGACGTTTAAAATGATAAAATAAAATAAGTTTTAAACATTAGTATGTTGAAAATGACACATTTATGTTTATTTATTTTGAAATTAATAATTATGTAATTAATTAATAAACAAGCTATTATTATATTTTTAATTAATTTTTTTTTTATTGCATTTTATTTTTAAAATAATGAATTCAAAAATAAAATAAATATTGACAAGTTTAAAATAACACAGTCTTTGAATTTATTTAATTTAAAATTAATGATTATTTAATTAATAAATAAATAAACTATTATTATTTTATTTTGTTAATCTTAATAAAATAAAATAATAGTATTTTATTTTTAAAATAAAAATAAAAGAAGTATTGTATCAGTTAAAAATGGCACATTCTTTGAGTTTTTCTGGTATCATTAATGCTTTAAAAGCAGTTACTTTATAGTACGCTATTTAAATAAAGAAAAAAATATTCTGAAGTTAAAAAATTAGTACTCAAAATTATTTGCCTATTTCGATTTGTAATAAAAGCAACATAAAAGTAAATGTTTATAAACTAATTTCTTATATTTTCTAATGTATCATTGCATTCATAATACTGCAAAAATTAATATAATATTTTGAGATATATTTTTATTCGTTAAATCAATATTCATCACATACTTATAATGTTTTTTCCATAAAAAAATATTCCAAAAATAATTTTCATATATTTATAAATGACATCACTGTTCTAGACATAATACAACGGATTTCGTAAAAATAAAAAATGTTATACACAGCCAATACAAATAACACTTTAAAATTTAACTACAGAGATTTCTGAATTCTAAACTTTTTCTTCGAAAAATATATTATCATCATGTTTTCCAATTTAGTCTGAGTTTGTTTATCTTAAAAAGACAGAAAAATTGCTACATCATAACTTTGCCATTGAAGTTTTAACCTTTCGTTTCACCTAGACATTTATCTAAAGATATTTTTTTGAGTAAATGACTGACAGGATATCTAATATATTCCACAAAAATTAAAAGTCACAGTACAGCAAAATTCTTTATTAATCATGTTTACTTTTAAATCGTTCAAAGACAGCTTGTTAAAATTCCAATGTATATCCTGATATATCTTTGTGAATCAATATTATGTTGTTTTTTTTTATCTATTATTAAAAGTCGAGTTTGCATATTTTAAAGAACTAAATTAAAAAAAAAAACATCTTGAATAGTTTATTTAAGGACAAAATGGATTTATTTTAGCCAAGAATCTAACAAATTTAATTTTTGAAATAGGTACGTGTGGTGGTTCTCAACCGTGAGTTAAAATAATTTTTTAAAAATTTAAGTTAGATCTTTAAAAATTCCAAAATACAATTTACGTTATTTATTGGATAGCATATTTCATGATCTTTTGAATTCAGAAAAAATCGAACACAATTGACGCTCCTTTTACACAAAACAATGTGTGTATTGTACAGATACAATTTATGTTAAAATTAGATACAGTTTATGTATTTAAGCATAACATATAAACTGTACCCTAATTTTTTTTTTTTTTTTTTTTTTTTACCTTTTTTTTTTTTTAAATCTGGTATGCAGTTGAAAATCTCGAAAGAATTGTCACTATTTTTTTAACTAAATAAAAACATAATTTAGTATCTGGTGCCATCTGGTGACGTAATTGTTTCATCTAAGGTTTTTTTAAAATTTGTTTTCATAAGTTTTTTTTTTTTTTAAATTAAAATTTTAAATTTTTTAAATTTATTTTTTCTTATAATTTATTCTAAATTCTGTTTTTCTTTTTAATATATATATTTTTTTGTTTCAAATTTTCTAAGCTTATTTATATTTTTCACATTTCTTTTTATTTATAAATAGTGATTAAGAATAACTTTTACTTTACAATTCGCCAAACGATAATTCTGCACTTTTGACCGATATTTTTTACTAATAAAATTTATTAAAACTAAAAGTATTTTATTTTATGAAACTCGCAAGGCCCACTCATAACTATTGGTTAAAATATAAATTAAACGATATATTCTAGAACCAGAATTAGTAATCGCATTATTTTTTATTTTTTTTTAAACAGAATTACGGTTTTATCCATCGAAGCTTCCAGAAATTTAGTTGATGGTGAATCTCACTACAGAATTGATCCATCCATCAAACTACTTGTCAACTATTGTTTACAGTAGGGAAGTCAAATGGTTTGTTTAAAGACGAGTCAGTTTTTAAGCATGGAATTTTTTATTTATTTATTATCTCCAGCCGAAAATGGTGTCAGGGTTGAGTAGTGCAATGGCTGGATGGCACTGAACCACGGCAGATAAGTAAACAGCAAAGAATAATTTCTTTAGAATATAATTAAACAATTTTCATGGAAAATTTGTGTTTATTTTAATTTTGGAGGATACATTTCAGGCAAAAAGAGAGATTTTTAATTTAAAGATTTGTAATTATTGTTTTAATTTTATATTTCACATAATTTTCATTTCAAGATCAAGCAATGCCACTTTCCGAGAATATATCTTTTTTTTGATTTAACAACTAATTAATCAATTAATTTGAATTTAAATGTTGCATGTTTACTCAAACATTGACAAAATAAAACGAAATGATTAATTAAATAAATTTTGAAATAATTTAAAGAGATTTTTAAACTAATCATAACTTTAAAATTCATAATTATGCTCATAAAATTACATTAGCATAATTATGAATTTTAAAGATAAGATTAGTATAAAAATCTCAAATTATTTCAAAATTTAATAATATATTAATAAAAATTACATAATCTATTAATGCAGCATGATCTACTGGACTTCTGGATGGATCTACTGGACCAAGGGAACAACAACAACAAAATTACATATTTTTAAAAGATCATGATATCACAAATAACAAGTTTTTAAAAAAACGAATTACAAAGTTTTAATGATTTATTTTTAAACACACAAATTGAATGATAAAAACAACGTGACCAATACAGCACGCATCATTTAATCGTGATTTTTTAAAAAAATTGATCGTAGTTTTTCCTGTTGAGCAAGTTTGAGTTACTAACGTACACAATTATTCAGAAATAACGTTTTAAAAGGTGTCATTTAAAAGTGTTTATTTAAGTGTCGTTGTGTCAACAGGATAAACTTTTAAATAATTTCAACAACAGCGTTGTGAATACTTGTTTTTATTAGTTCAATGCGTAAATTTTCCTCAAATATATTTTTTCTTTTTCTGTTATTTATTCAAGATTCTTGAATAAACAAAAAAAAAAAAAAAAAAAAAAAAAAAAAAAAAAAAGTTATTACGTAAATGTGTTATTCTACACTTTATAAAATATGTATTTCATTACACATATAATCTATAAATCAAATGAAAATGAAAAGCAATGAACTATTTTTTATAAGATTTCACGTGCCCATTATTATAATTATTTTTTTTTTTTAAAATATTTTTTATATTTGCTTTTGTATTAAAAAACATGCATTTTATGGAAAATTTACATTTAAACATCAAATTTTATTATAAAAAAGAATTTCAATGAAAAAAAAATACAAATAAAAAAATAAATTTATTTTTACAACACTACTGCAAAATTTTGAATGTATAATATATATTTTATTTTTATTAGTTTGATGACAAACCTAATAAATAATACACATATTATGTTGGCAGATAATATCGCTATACAGTGAAAGAAGAAAAAAAAAGAAAGTAAGAAATCTTTAAGCTGAAATAGAATTTTGTGACAATTTTTTTCCATCATATAAAAGTATTATCAAATGTGAATTACTTCTCTATAAATAATATGTATTCGACTTAATGAAAAATATAATGTTTAACATTTAGAATATCAATGTGTTATATTATCATCTTATTATATTAAATGCTAATTTATGTATCGCACAAAATGTGATATTAAATTACTTGAAAATTATCGAGTTTCACGTTTTAAAAAATTAGATCAGCAAAAATAATAACCAAAAACAAGTTTTTTTAAAATTACAAATCACTTTATAACAAGACGTAATTGTTCTTATCTTTTGAGAGAAAAAAAAGTGTTTTTAAAACGATAAAAGGCCAAAAGATACATAACATACCTATAGAACTACATAAATGCATAAATTAAGAATTTATTTTAGACTAAAACTTTAAATCAACTAAACATTTCATCTCAAAGGACATAATAATAAAAAAATTATTAAAAAATAAGTAAATAATACAAATTGATATCTGATTCAAATGAAAAGAAGAAAAGAAAAAAAAAAAAAAAAAAAGCAACGGAAAAAAGCAAACATGAATTGAGAAAAAATGTTTATGTTTTAAAACTTAGGTTAAATTCAAAGGGATAGCAATAAAAATAAATAAAATTTTTCATTGTTGTATGTACTAGATTCACTGCTTTGAAAATCTAATCAGTTTTATTAAAATAAATACTATCGAAGTTTTTACTGCCAATAAATAAACTTGTTTTATAACATTGATATTAATCAGACTAAATCTTTCCACCGTTTTGTAAATACACTAATTAAAAAACACTGTGTTACAATACTAATGAATCATGCATTATGCAAGAACTTGGCAACAAATTTGGCAATACACGTCGAGAAAATGATGGTATTGAAAAGGCAATCACATGATGATTATGTCAAAAAATTTTGACATCGATTTTACCGTATAATCCATCAAATAGGGTTCTAAGGAAAATTATATTACATTAAAAAAAAAAGAACGAAAAAATGAATGACATTGTATTGCAGCAAGGGAATTCCAAGGCTCAATATGAGGTGGTCAAGGTCATTACAATGACAAAGCACGTGGCGATTGCACCTAGTGGTCAATAACTTCTGTTGATTATAAGAGGAAAGAAGTAATTATAGTCTTGAAGAAACACTTTTTGACAATACTAATCAAACACTGCTTTTTTTTTTTTTTTTTAATTTCTTTTTAAAAATAAATAACCTTCAGTGCTGTAATATTCCTTAACTTAATCCATGAGGCTAGCAAACATGTGATTTTTTATCATCACGAATTCGTTGCCATTTATGTACAGGTAAAACATTTAATCCGTTGAAAAAAAAAAAAAAAAAACTAGTCTTCAAACGATTATATAGAAATAAAGGAAACACAAATGGAATTCTATAAAACAATTTTTTTTATTTTCAATTTAAAGAGAAACCTCGATATTCGAAATCCGATTAAGAAATTAAGGAAGGGTAAAATCCGATTAGAAATATAAATAATTACTGGTATTCCGTCTTAGATGATATCAATTCTTGATATAAGACATAAGTAGGATAATTCCGAGTAACAGCATGTTATTTTTTAAATTTAATGACATTCGCAAACGATATTTAATGGTATGACAGCTATTTATGATGACACTTTTAAACGATAAAATTTTTGTTCTATGTTCTTTACACAGTTTTTCATTTTATTTTTTTCTACACAATATGGCAATTTTTAATCGGTTGTTGTTGTTGTTGCCTATGGCTTTATTAGAACTCAATCCATACAAATTTGGCCACTTACTGTAGAAACAAAAAGAACATATAAACAAAAAATTTATCAAAAGGCCTTAAAAATAGTGAAATGTTCTAAAGGATAAAAATTTAAAAAACTATTAGCACCGTAATAAAAGTCTGTGTGATCAGGACATGTTTTCTCTGGCTCTTCAGTAAGTAATAAATACAAATCATGATATTTTTTTAAATTGCTTCATTTGTACTTGAGAAATTACTAGTAAACAAACAAAATATTTTTCCGAAAATTCACCATCATCAAAAGTAACAGAAAAAAAAAAAAAAAAAATGGGATGTTTAAAGATAACATTTATATTCCTATATTATATATACACATTTTTTCAAATTAAAATAATAAGAAGTTTTTATTCACAGTTTTGAAAAGTATTTATTCAAACAAAACGTTTTTTTTTTTAAACAAAAAACATTACTTTTTACAAATAAGTTTTAATTTAAAATGCAAAACTTATTTGTAAAATAATATATTAAGTAATATTTCTATTGAGAAATAATGCTACGGAAAGCTAATATAAAAATGTTCTAGTTTTTAGTTTGTACTTTGACTCATACAATATTATAAAATATTTAATTCTTACATTATAATACATTATTATTATAACTTCGTATATGATAATATGACTGATAAGTAATGTGATTTGAATTTTTCATAAGATTCTTTTCACATTTATTTACAATGACTAAGCATTTTAAGATGCATACAAATGTTCTGCAGCAAATGTCGTTATAAAATTACACAATTTTTTTTTTTCTTTAAAAAAAAAAAGCATATTCAGAAAATGATCTTTATAAAACTTGCTGTATTTGTTTCTAGAAGTACATATGAAAACATGAACAAAAATATTTATATAAAATGTACTTTGAAACAAACAGCTGATTGTCAAAAACTTTCACGTGATGGATAAAAAAAAAAACCACATCCCCAAACATGTAATTTAAAGATTAAGTAAATATTTATCGATAAATGAAGAGTTTTCTGCAGTGCATGGGTCTATAGAGCAATAACCTACAAAATAAGAAACGATGTTTGGTGGCGCCATCTATTGTAAAACCTCTAAGACAACGATCGTAGTTATTGTATATTGATCTTTGTTTTAATTACATTTTTTACATTTTATATTATTTGCATTAATTAAAATTTGTATTTTAATTCAATTGCATTACTTAATTTATCTACGAAATAGTTAATTACTTACTGGAAAATCAGAATAATATGCTTCCCAACTTTTTATTAAAAAATCATTTTTCATTTCATTTAAAAAAGCAGATGAAATAAATAAAATTATCAACTTATGATTTATTTTAAAGTCGATATAGTCACGCCTATGTTGAAAGTCACTACACTTTATTTTTATAAGAAGTGTATTAAGTAATATAATTTCTCAATTATTTAAATCGCTCAGTTATTTAAATACACATGCATATCAAACAATATTTGAGCTTAGTTAATAATACATTAAAAAAAATTAATCATAACGATTTTATAAATTACATTATGTAATATTATAATTTATGATATTTTTAAGAACTAAAGTTTTCCAAATTCCTATTTCATAATTTATAATTGTTATAAAAGGATTTTTTTTTTTAAAGTAACTTTTAAAATTTGCTACATCAAAAACCAAACAGATAAGGGCTTACAAATTAAAATCATATTGGATATTAAGCTACAATATTACGATTAAATTATATATTTATTCAATAACATAAATTAATACAATAACACAATTAAATTACAATAACCGCTCATTATATCATTGAATGTTAGCATGCCAAAGAAATAAAGCCTTTAAAAATACCTATAATTTTTATCTTTTTTGCGCAGCATTTTTTAATTTTAAATATTTAGTTAATCCGAAAATAGTTAAACAATGTTAACTGTAAATAATCGTAGCATAAATAATAAATAAAATCTTAACAAATCAAATATTTATTATAAACAGTAAATATTTAATTTGAATTTAATAATAAATATTAATCTTTTATAAATAATATAAATAATCATTAAATAATTTATAATTTTTTTTTAAATTTAATTATAAATTCTTTTAAAAATAAATTTATTTCGTTTCTTACGAATTCAACAATACATAAATACAACTAGTATTTGAATTTAAATTTCTAAAATTAGTGCTGCCATCTATCGGGAGACTAAAAATCATTTACAAATGACAATGAAAGCATTAATTAGGAAGAAAAAAAAAAAAAACTAGTTTCAACATGCATTCAAAAGCAGAACACATGGCAAAAATAAGATGATAATGTGACTTTCAATTTCATTAATTTGCTTTAACACCTTTCGTAACACTAATGAAAGGAAAAAAACAATCCCAAAAGGAAATCAAGGAAAGCTGTAATCATGTGAGCCGAGAAACAAATAATTCACATGACTGCACTCATTAGAAGCATGATTAAATGAAAGGAAATATTCCTTTGAATTTTTTCGAATAAATAACCAGTATTTTTAGTAAAAAAACATCAGCTGACAGTTAAAAAAATGAGTTTCATCCAATAGGATGACTCTGAGGAATATTCGATTAAGATTAAAAATCGATTAGATCACTCTGTATTATATTATTTGCATAATTGAAGTTAGAAAGAATTTATGAAAATTACATATTATTTAGATTAAGGACATATGTATTACATCTATGTATTTTATTTTAAAGAATAAATATGCTGAAGTAAACGATATTTAATGACATTAGTATGACTGAAGTAAACGATATTTAATGATATTAATATGACTGAAGTAAACGATATTTAATTATATTATTAATGATTTTACGCATATATTTAATGAGAATTTTATTTATTGCAAGATTTTTTTACACGAATGCACACATTTTATAAAAAAAAATAACACATATATTAGAATAAATCATTTAAGAAATAAGCCTTAACTATCAATTTTCAATAATTTTTTACTTTTAAAAAAATGGGAGGGATTTTTTTTTGAATATATGATTACAATGTTTTTATTTTTTATTTTTTTTGTCATACTTTAAAATAAAAATGGAAACAAAATAAAATTTAATAACAGTTTAGTATGAAAAGCATCATTTATTACAAATCGTAAATACATGCATTTTTATGTATAAGTGGTATTATTGAATACAAACACAACACATTACATTTAAGTGATCCAATTTTACTAATCATGGCAATCTGTTTCACAGTAAAATTGCCATTGGATAACTATTATACATTACTAGTATCAGCGATATTTTTAATTAATCAGCATAATTTTTAATTTACATAATTAATACATTACATTGTAATTATTTTATTTATAAAGTATAGATTAAATTTTTAAAAAATAAATGGGATTTTTATCAATTACTTTTTGATTTTCCTTAAGAAGTAATAAAAGCAAAAACGTACGATTTTCTTAATAATAGGCAAAAATAATAAGCCTTCAAGTAATAAGCAAAAAATATTTTTATAGGATGTACAGTTAATTTAATTAGTGATATATTTACAGGCAAAATAAATATAGCATATATACGTCAGAGATGAAAGTGAATGTGGCCCAGTTTATTCCTCTGTGGTACATCCATTGCCATAATTAATAACATACAGTAATATTAATTATATTAATCTTTCTGAGTGTAAATCACTTGTAGCAAAACTCTCTGAGTGTATAACCATATCATACCACAAGCTATTGCTGAAATTTTTAATTGAAATTAATTATTTTTTACCTACAAAATACTAAACTTTGTCTTTACTTTTTGTTAAACTTATTAAACTTTGATCTTAATTTTAAATCTTTTTTAACCTTGTTGTATTTCTTTTCCGATGAGCCGGAGAAATATTGGGTAATTTAGCTAGCATTAATATATATATATATATTTTTTTATTTTATTTTTTTCTTTCTAATTTTCTAGATAAGAATTTACATTAGCCAGCGGCAAACATTTTAAGAATTCTACACATATTTCATAAAATTTCAAAAATAATAATAAATAAAATGTTCCATTTTAAAATGCGCTCAACCATATAGCTATAGATATTGCTGAAAAGGCACAGAAAATCGCAAGCCAATGAACATATCTATATCTTCTATATTTCATTGAAGATATATTTGTACCCAAGCATTTTCAATACTGAATCTTAAAAAAATCGAAACCATTTGATTAATCACTTTTGATTTTTCAAATAATATAATAATTTATTTGTCAATTTTGCACTTCATGCTAACAAAAGCATTTAATCAATGCTATGTCAAAAATGAAAATTATTTACTTTATATATATGTATAAATAGATAGATATAGAAATCAAAAGGAAACAAGCAAGGAATGAATGAAATAATTTGTATAATAAATCTACAACAGTATTCGCTATGTGTAAATTTTCAGTTCTTTGTAAAAAACAATCAAATTACAAAACAAAATCATAATGACATTATTGCTATACATAAACCCTAGAGTGCCTCACATTTTCTACCCGAAAATAATAAACACTAATAACAAATAAAAAAATTAATAAATGGTTCAAGATCCAATTTTTCAGATTATATATATCTAAACATCATTCAAAGTATGAATGGCAAAGTATGTATAAATCTGGTTACCAATCAAGTGGTAAACTGGTAAGCGGCAAAGTCGGACGGATGCAAAAAGAGAGGCGTCATAGGGAAGGAAACGTCATTAGCTGCGATTTTAATTACAATTAGAATAATTTTAACTTTTAATAATTTAAATTTTATATTACATGAAATTTAAAAAAAACTACATAAAAAATTTTACACTAAATACTATGCTGTTTTCCTTTCAAAACAGTTTTGCGTCCCTTATATCTGACTACACACCCTAACATATAATCGATTCATCCGTTTCCACCGAATGTTTACACTGGACTTACTGGAATGTTGGACTAGATGTCATTTTTATGTCTAATGATTTTTAATTATGTCTTTGAATATTTACACATCAGGATTTAGCTATGCAACTTATAAACATATATATAATACTTTCCAAATTATACTGTTATATTTAAAGTTGTGGAAAAACGACGACAAATTTTACGAAGATTTTGAATTTTATATAAATATATTACATACAAGCGCAGATTCCCCCCCCCTTCCCCTATTATTTCTAATCTAATATCAAAATAAAACAAAATTAACTGAAAACTTCAATTTGGAATACAACAAAAGTTTTATAAAATGATGGTATTCACTATAGTTTAAGTCAAATTTAATATTTTGCCAAACATAAACCCAGTCACCCAAAACAGGTCAACTGTGATACTAGCCTGGGGGAGATTGAGTGGAATTCAAACCCCAATGGGAGGCCTCTCCAACGGTGATGACCTCCAAGTTTCGAAAGTCTCTTCCGAGAAAAGTCGACAGCCATTGCACAAAAGCTCGCTCTTCCCCTATATTTCCAAAAATTAATAGGCCGCCTGAAAGTCATTGCAGATGCTAGATAAAACTCAGGAAACTATAAATAATTGAGACACATATAAATAATTTCACATGAAAGGAGAGGGAAGCTTAAAAATGCATTTTAGAAATGATCTGGAGTCGCAATACTTATTCTGTAGAAATTGAAAAATTAATAACATCCCCAAAAAATAATAATTATAATGTAGATGTGTGTGTGTTTTAGCATACTTTAAAAATAGGTTATTCACAGCATTATAATTTTTTTACTGAATTTATAATCAACAAAATTGTTGTTGCTAGTTATTTTTAATTAAACAAAAACGTTACTTTATGTCTGGCGCCATCTGGTGGTTTTATTACTTCATTTGCAAGCTATTTTTCTTCAAATGTTTTCTTGAAATTAAAATGGTAATTTTTTTTTAATTTATAAGATTTTGTTTTTTATTTAGTATATTTTTTTGTTTGTTACAGATGTTCCATTATAAAGGGTTATTTGTATTTTTACTTTCCAAATTCTTTGACTTTATAAATAATTATTCAGAACAATCTTTTTTAGAATATGCCAAACGATAATTTACACTTTTCACTGATATTTTTTCATACCTTATCATGTGTTTGTGTTTTGTTTTGTTTTTAGTATATTTTTGTTTATTACAGATGCTCTATTTGTATTATACTTTCTAAATTCTTTCTATTTATAAACAATTATTCAAAACAATTTTTTTTTAGAATTTTCCAAACGATAATTTGCACTTATCAATAATTGCCAAATGACAATTTTGTAAAAGTAAACACTTCCTTTCATATTCTACAATCGTTATATTTCTTTCTTTATGCTAAAGAAGATTATTTACTTTTCTCTTACACAAAATTGAGCACTTTTTTTTTTTTTTTTTTTTTGCTGTTGTGGCAAAAGTATTTTTAAACGGCGGTTTTATAGAACTGATTTTTAAAAAATTTCCAAATACGAAAATTCACCGTATTATAGTGGCGGATTATAATCCATATCCAAAAAATAAAAAGGGTGTTCTTTTCAGCGTATAAGCCACGTATTCATGTAAATTATGATATCTAAAAATTGACACAGAATTAAAAAAAAGTCATATTACAAAAAAAAAAGATAGTTACCAATGTCTTATTAGTGTCAAAACTATTGATCTTTTAAGCTACGTGCAAATATAGAAAAATAATTCAAAAGTTTATTAATAAAAGTTTTTAAATAAAACTAGCCTTTTCAAGTAAGATTTGAATAAACTATACACATATTTTAGAAGTACACATATATACACATATTTTAGAAGTATACATATTTTAACTACACACTAGAAATATTTAATAGTTTAAAATTTAAATAAAATAAAAAAACCAAACCCAACTTTATCAAGTAATTATGCGGCCTTGTGACTAGCGCTCTGGCCTTTGGTACCACAGACTTCAGGTTCGAATCCTGGCAGTGGCATGGATGTTTGTGAGTGGTTCGGAATCCACGTTAAAATGTAGGTCTCAGTCTGTTTAGTCCTCGTGTGCACAATATGACTGTAGAGCGACAAACCAAACCATTAAGTAATTACAATAAATTATATATGTTTCAAAACAAATTCAATCTTTATAGAAGAATTCTTAGTCCCACCCCCAGAAAAAAAGTAGGGCTGATCTATGATTAATTCTCCAAAAGGAAAATTGTTAGGTTTTCATGGCGATTTTAATACATGATGCCTATAAAATATTAACATATACTATAATCAATTTTTAACAAATAAGCATATTCTTGCATAAAAAAATTATAGTTCTGCACTAATGCACGCATAACAATTTTAAAACACCGTTTAAAAGTATACGAGAAATACTATTTTCCTTTAAGTAGTATGTGAATAAGCAAGTAATATAAAAAAAAAAAAAAATTTAAAGTCAATTCCTACTTTTTTTCACTATATTGCAGAAAGTTCTTTATAAATAATTTTCATTCACTTGTTTAAGTTTATCGTTTTGGCGCCATCTATTGGTAGATACATTTGCAACTTAAATGTAAAACAAACTAAAATTAACCGGGACTGAATTAATATTTGAAAAACTGTATTAACATCAAGTGTCATCCACTGTAAGTTAAAAAAAAAAACTGTATTTGAACTTGAGTAGATGAATAAAAAGTATTTTATGAACGATTGAAAATTTGAACATGATATATATAGGGAGAGTGTGAGCTAATAGAAGGAATTGGAATAAAAAGAAATGCATTTATCTCTCTTTCTATGTTTTCTGTCAAGACACAAAAATACAATTTTTCCGAAACACGTGCACAAGCAGCAAATAAAACACAGCAATCAATACATGTTTGTTGTGGGTTTTTTCCCCCTCATTTCTTTTCTTTTTTTCCCCTCTTTTATATATTTATTTTTTTTGTTTTCTTTCTGTTTTTTTTTTTTTTTTTTTTTTTTTTTTTTTCTTTTTTTTTTTTTTTTTTTTTTTTCTTTTTTTTTGAAGGATCAAGACCCTTAAAGAATGAAAGGCAAAAAAAAAATCACACACACACAAAAAAGAAGCCATCAAATTATATACCTCTTCCTTCACTTCATAACAAGTACAAAATTCGCACAAAATAATTGCCATAATAATAACAGACAATGTTTTATTCAATACATTATGACGTAATTTACCAGTCTCGCGGTCAACAAAATAAAGATACTAGAATATTTATAAGACAGGTGAGACTGACAGATGCTTTGCGGCTATTAATATCTCGCTATCGCTGATTAATTGTCCTTTAATTGTCCCCCGACATCCACGGGCATCCGTCGATATCGTGCTCATCTCTCAAACATGTCCGCGAGGCCATCAATAAACAGTTGAAAATGATATCGGTTCACGTGATCCGGTCGTGAGAGAGATAGCGTCTCCTTAAACATTGAGCGATATCTAATAACTCTCATTTTCGTAGTAGCAATTGTTCGCTTTTTATTTATACAAAATCGCATTGTTAATGCTAATGTTTGTAAAATGTATTCGATTTATGTATTAAATGTATCTAATTCATGGATCAATTTTTAAGCTATTCAAATATTTAGAATTGGAATGCCAATTTTATTTTAAAAGATGTTTAATTGATATTATTTTTAAACTACTTCCAAATTTTAATAAAATATTAAAATAGAAATGTTTTTTTTTTCCTAATACACTTCACCAAAACTATAAATATTTCAGGGCCTAAATGGAGATGATATAGAGATGTTTTTTCCCCTAATAAAATTTACCAAAACTATAAATATTTTGGGGCCTGAATGGCCGAATGACTAGTGCTCTGGCGCTCAATGATATAGGTTTCGGGTTCGAGTCCCGGCGGTACCATGGATGTTTGTAGTGCTTCGGAATCCACGTTAAACCGTGGGTCCCAGTCTAATATGACCGCAGAGCGTTGGGCGCAGGGCTGACAACCCTATCTCTTAAAAAAAAATCATCTACGTCTAGAAATCTGCCAGCAGGCAGACACCCTTGGTCCATCCTGGGGCTGTTGCGCCAATGGTGATGATAAACATTTTATTTTCTGTAATTGGGCAAAGGCTGGACGTATATACAGGGTGATTATAATTAAAAGTCCCACTTTCAAAATGAACCGTCACAATGAGTTCAAATTTGAACTGAAGATACTTGAAGGAGGAGGAAGCGGGCATCAAAAAAATTCCAAAGTGTATTAGTAGATGGTGCTGTAAGCAGCATAAAGAAAGTGAATTTGGCTGCCAGTGATATTTTGAATCAAAATGACAACGTATTTGGCATGAGTTGCACATTAAACCAACTGTAGTGTTCAATGTGCTTGATTGTTCTGGTTTTGACGGAAAAAATGACTTTTAAGTCATTCAATAGTTGTGACACTGTTAGTGGAAAGACCATACACCACCGCAAGGTCATACCGAACTGGATGAGAAAAATCGGTGGAACTTTTTTTTTTTTTTTGATGCCATACCGTTCACCCCTTCTTCAAGTATCTTCAGTTCAAATTTGAGCTGACTGTGACGAGTGGTTTTTTTTTACAGCATTTTGAAAGTGAGACTTTAATTATAATCACTTTGTACATACTAGTACATAAATAATTATGTCTTAAAATAAGTTTTATTAAAACAATGGCTTAGATTTTAATTTCAGTTATATTAAATTTTAAAATGACCTACAAAAATAAAAAAATAAAATTACGGAAGAAATCTTGAAAAAAAGTTTCAGAAAACTAGAAGATGAAAATTTTTCAGTAATGCACAATGTTCCTCATTATGCTATTTATTTATTTATTTTCTTAATATGCTAACACGATTTTGAATTATGTCGTTATCAATTTTTTAGTCTTTAACAAATGTTTCCTTTATCCATTTATGTCATGTTTTATGAGGTTGCCAAAAACATGCTCCATTTTAAAATTGCGGTCAGAAAGTATCCATGGTAATTGTTAGATAATGCATTAAAAAGAGCAGCTCTCTTTGGCATCAACACGAATTTACGAACAAGCAATTTTGAGCATGAATAATAGAAAAAAAAATTAATGAATAGAAACTATTTGACATTTCACTTTTGTGCTTCATTATTGCAAAAGTCGTATTATATATTCTCCACGTTAATCAACAAAATGCTGCAATATCAGCATGAAATTCTTTACACATTAATGTATGGAAGGCTAGATAATGCATTAAAAGGAGCAATTTATTTGGTATCAACACTAATTTATGAACATGCAATATCAGTATAAATAATAATAAAAAAATCAATAAATATAAATTATTTGACACTTTAAAATTTGAACTTTTTACAAATTTTTGATTTAAACTTTCACTATACATGTATTTATTAAGTATACATGAGTTATGTGAAAATATACTCATGTGTGTGAAAATTGCAACACCATGAAGGAATCGTCATAATTGAATGAAGTTTAATACACAGTTGAGTGGTAGTGGTACAAATAAATGATTAAATGTTCAAAGCAAACAAACAATAACAAGAGATCGGAATCAGTATTTTGTGTAGCCACCACGCGCCACAATAAGTGCTGCTACACGACGTGGCATGGAGTCAAACAAATTTTGAATATCTGCCTGAGGAAGAGCATTCCATATTGTTTGTATGCGCACCCAAAGTTCGTCTGCAGAAGCAACAGGACGAGGATCACGAGCCGACCAACGAAATCCCACACATGTTCAATCGGCGACATATCCGGGAATACGCAGGCTAAGGAAGAAGCTGTACCTGCCGCGTTGCAAAAAGAAGGATTGAACAGTCCTAGCGATATGAGGGCGGGCATTGTCCTGTTGAAATACAGCGTCTGGCAAGCTTTGAACGAAGGAACAGCTTGGGGCTGTAGAACTTCACTGATGTACCGGTTGCTTTTCAGATTGCCCACAATTCTTAGCAATTGAGATCGTCCATGATATGCTATGGCACCCCAGACCATAACTCCGGGTGTTCGGCCACTGTGGCGTTCGATAATGCACTCCGGAAGGTGGCGTTCACCGGCATAGCGTCTGACACGAATGCGGCCATCATGGTACCACAAATTAAAGCGGGATTCGTCAGAAAAACACGACATGCTGCCAATCAGCACGCCAGTCTCTATGCTGAGCGGCCCATTGTATGCGCACCCATTATGTTTAGCATGAGAGGGATCCTGTATAAAGGAGTCCTTGCGCGCAGTCCACTCTGCAGCAGACGTCTACGAATTGATGAAGCACACAATGAAACACCTGTAGCTATTGACCACTGTGCTGCCAATTGTCTAGAAAGCTGTACGGTCCGTCAGCGCCATGCGGACCAGGTGTCTATCATCGCGAGCTCACGTCACATTTCGAGGTCCACTCCCGGATTTCCGAATTGTCCGACACTCGTCCGTCCACTGCTTCCAAAGACGCATCACTGTGCTGCTGTTACGCTGCACACGAGCGGCTACTGCACGATAAGACATTCCAGCTTCACGAAGGCCGATGATTCTCCACCGTTCAAACTCTGTAAGTTGTTCAAATCTCGCTCTCTTTCGTCGAAGAGGCATAAGTAACGATTGAGCTAACGTTTACCACTAGCAGATAACCACCGATAACCATACACGCCTCGCTACAGCCGTCTATTTATTCGGATCCATCCGCCGTTCAGAGGGCGCTGCTCAGCATACGCATGCGCTACGGATTTGAAATTCTAATTATTTGCATATCATGCGCTAATTTGCATTTCCTGAAAATTTCAGTTCACTCGCGTAAGTCCTTCATGGTGTTGCAATTTTCACAAACATGAGTTTATTTGTTAGCATGCGTAAACTAATATATAATTAGTGTCACTTTAACAACAATACAAAAGCTATTTTGTTAATGATCTATAATTGATAAACACTAAAGACTCCTTCACATCAAGGCGTAACGCGTTGACCAATCATAAGCCTTAACGCTCAACGCCAGAAACGATTGTTCGAAATTGACTCACACGCTTGGAGGGTCAGGTGACTTAGATTAAGCCAATAAGGATCGTAAAAATAAGTGGAACTTCATTCGATCGGCGTAAAGAGATTTTGTAGCTTCGTATGAACAGGTTAAATTTTTTTCTTTTCTGCCGCTAGACGCCTTTGTGATGGAGGCTTAATATTATTACATTTATAGTATTACTAAATTACAAACTATATTATTATAATTAAATAAATATAATTAATGAATTATAAATTATATCCAATTATGAATTATATTTATTATAAACTATATTATCAAAAATTTATATTATTACTTCTATAAACTTGCTTTGCTTAGACAAGATTTTAGTTTAAAAATATTATTATTTTAAATAAGTTTGCTAAATCTCAGTCAGGTTGCAATCATTATAAGTATTTTGTGTTCCTATAAACACATTTTTAAAAATATATGTCTTTCTTTTAATACGTATATAGCAATAACTAGATAAATGAGATGATTTTTTTAGTTTTTATTTTACATGAAATAAATTTATTTAATTTTGATTATGAAATGATTTTATTAATTAAATTTTGAAATGAAATTATGCTGCGTTGATCAGTTATTAAAATTTAACTGATCAAGCACCTCAAAAAACGGGTACATACAACTCGTGTAAAGAACCAATAGATTTTCTAGGAAATTTCCTGAGCCAACGTTAATTGCAAAGCAATGATGACGAGGAACTTGATTAAGAAATTAGTAGCATTCAGCGATTTAATGAGAATCATTGAATAAATGATTCAAAATGAGGATGTGTAACTTAATAAGTGGCACAAGTAAATATATCTCGCAAAATAATTGCGTTATTGCGAATGAGAAAATGAGCATTTTCAAAATTTTTTTCTTTGAAAATTAAAAATAACTACATTGCAAATTCTTCTTTTCATGTGTTTGAAACAGAAATTTGTTTAATTATAAAGCTTCCGAATTCAGGAATTTGTTCAATTATAGAGCTTGCCGAATTCAGGAATTTGTTTAATTATAAATCTTAAAGAGGAAATAGGGATTTACCATAAAGCTGAAAACATGAAATTATAAAATGACTAAATAATTAACAAGAAAAAATTACGACACTCATTCAAATAAATTCATTTAATGTTAAAAAGGAAAAAATGAAAATACCACTGTATACAGCACGTGAATTATGAAATTATATGAATTTTACGTAATACAGGGTTATGAATTATATGGTTTATGTATTATTGTGGTTATGAACGATATGTAATATATTTCTGAGGTTATGTATCATTTGGATTTATCTATAACTAAGATGTATTATGTGAATTTATACATTATTGCAATGAGTTTATACGTTATTGTAAAATTGGAATGCATTCAATGAATTATGAAATTTAGTGATGAATTATATAATGTTTATGAGTTTTATGTATATTGTATTTTTGTTATGAGTTTATGTATGTTGTATGTTGTTATGAGTTTATGTATTATTGTATTATATCGATTTATCTATTGCTATGAAAATGTATAACTGACTTGTGTATTTGCATTTTATCTTTAACTTTGGTTATGTATTATATGAATCTATATATTATTGCATTTATGCGTTATATACTTTAATGTATTAGTTTGGAATGTATTTAATGAATTAAACTATTCAAAAAGTGAATTTAGTGATGAATTAAATATTGTAATAATGATGTATTATGAATTTATGTATTATTGTTATGCGTTATATACGTTAATGTATTAGACAGGGATGTATTTAATGAATTAAATTAAACAAAGTGAATGTGATGAATTACATAATGTAATAATGAAGGAATTTATATATGTGATTGTAGCTATATATTATATGGATTTGACTATTACTATGATTATGTATGATATGGATTTATATATATTTGTGTATATAGATTTATCTTTTACTTTGGTTATGTATTTAATAAATTAAATTATTCAAGCAAGTGAATTTAGTGATGAATTAAATAATTAATGTAATTTGAGATCATTAATGCAAAATAATGAACACATTTTTCATCCCATAGCATCTATAGCCCTCGTGTCCAACTAATAGATACTACTACCCTCCGATGGATGAAGGGATGAAATGCATCGCCTTTCGGAGTAACTTTTAGAGAAAACTGATTCACATTTGGGTATCGTACGAAAGAAAACACTTACACGTTGTCGAATTAACACTTAATATCCTTGTTTCAGAAGCCATGACGGCAACGGTCGCAGCCAACGGAATCGAATCTCAGTTCTTCTGCACGCTAACTGCGTACTTTACAACTAGAATACGAATCCGACAATACATATTTTCTTTAGAATAATTCCAAATATATCTTATACACATTATTTTTTTTTTTCCTTATTTTGAAAGACGTTAATTGTTTAAACATGAATAATCTTAAAATCCAGACAAAATAAAATAAGAATAATTAATATTTTTATGATTTATAAATTCAAAATAGAAGCAAAAAAGAATTCTGCACTTCAATATTAGTCACACTTTGGTTAAATTGTTTATTTATATTTTGACTATTTAGAATATTACATAAACATGATTTATCTAACATTACACAATTATAATGTACACCATATGTGAAAATAATAAAAAATAATCACACTGCGAATTTTGTGTTAGCAATTAGCATTCGTTAATACTCAATTAAATTTGCTCTGAATTCAATGTTGTCATACGAAAATAAATTTAGTAGGCCAATGTGTTGACAGAACTGAACACTAGATGGCGGTTGTCACCAAAATGGAAAATGTATTGGATGTTACCAAGGAGGTGTTGATGTTACACGTGCTTTAAATGTCCAACAATTTTATCAGTAGACAGTGGAATATTTACGTCAAATTAACTACACTGAGATCAGATATGACAATTAACCAAATTTATTTCTTTTTTTTTTTGACGAATCGTATCTAAAAGAGCTAAAGTTCGTTCTAGAGGAAGATAAATTTAAAATGTACTTTAAAACTATTTCATGACAATTTATCTAGCAGGCTAAAAATGTTACGTTTTATATCACGAATTAATCAGAGCAAATTTTAATATAGCGTTACGATTAAATTGATAATACGCGATTTTTTTTTTTTAATTTTAAATCGGGGAATAAATATGTCATTTTCCCGATTTAATGACAGTTTTTTTTTTTTTTTTTTTTTTTAATTTTTTTTTATGACAGAAAGAAATTAGTATATTTAAATCCAAAATTATTTTTAAAAAATTTAATAATTCTAAAATAATTAATTGATATTCAATTACATCTGTAGTATTAAGACATAAACAAACGACATGCTCTGCAAAAAAAAATAAAGTCTAAAAGGAATAAAACAATGAATTTCCTTTTTTTTAATCATTAAGTAGTTTAAACGCGATTATAAAAAAAAAACATATTTCTAATACATTATAATCTAAAATTAATTAATGAAAAAAAAAACTGTAACTCACTTGAAAATTATTCCTTTTCTTCTTTATAATTATAAAATATGTGAGTTATTACAAATATCTTAACGCTACTTTTCAAAATTAATTTTAACTTGGAGAAAAAAATTGATATATTCTAAATCCAAAAATATTTTTAAAAAACTGTATTATTCTGAAATAATTAACATATTCAATTCGTTATAAAGCTGTAGTCTTAAAACATAAATCAACAACATAATCCGCAAAAAATAAAGTTTAACAGAAAGAAAAATGAATTCCCTATTTTTAATCATGAAGTTTTTAAATGTGCTCATAAAAAACATATACTTCTAATATATTTTTTAATCTAAAACTAATTAATGCAAAACCAATTACCCAATTAATACAACGAATAAGAATTTTTAAATAATTAATGAAAAAAACTGTAACTCACTTGAAAGTTATTCATTTTTTTTTAAATGTACAATTATAAAATATGTGAGATTACAATATCTTAACGCTACATTAAAAATTTAATCAATTTATAATTTTTAACATCACATTGAAGGTGAAATTTTTTAGGAAAAATTTCCAGATTTCATAAATAACAGTTATATATATATAACTTCATAAATAATAATATAATGACAAGTAGTGAAATAAAATTAACCAATATGTAAAAATAAAATGTAATTTTGTAATTAACTTTTAAAACTTCCTGTACTTCAGAATTAATCTTTATAATATATAATAAATCTTTATATTACATAAAATATTATTCTTTTTAAGTCAATAATGTAATTATTTATTTCACCTTAACAATTAACTCAATTAATTCATTCATTCATTAAAAATTAACAAACAGTTAATTCAATTAACAAATGCTTACTGTCAAGATTTTTTTTTTTAAATTTTCAATAGCTTTGCAATTGAACTGTATATTGTTACATATGAAACACAAATTAATGAGAAAAAGCTGAGAGAAAGAGTATATTAAAAAAATGGCAGAAGCTTGACGCCAGCTTTCTACGGCGCATAAGATTACAAAATAAACAAATTTGCAATAACAACAAAAACATAAACAAACCGTGATATGTTGTAATATAAAGCTAAAATTATTTACAAATTATACTTTTTCTATTAAAAAGTGTTATACATCATGTAATCCTGTGTTTATATTTCATGTAACAAAATATCTCAAAAAATATTTGACCAAATCACAGATAACTAATATTGCTCCTTAGTAAAATATCTAAGCCAGCATATTTCTTTTCTTTTTTTTTCAAATTAATTTTCCTTCATAATTATTTTTATAAAATAATCGGCAACAAAGCACATAGAGATTAAATTTATAAATCAAGGGTTTTAATTCAAGTCTTTCTGTACAAAAATTCAATGAAATTTCTTTCCTAATAATAAAGAAGGGCAAATCATGTCATTGAAAAAACAATTCTTTAAAAAAAAACTTATTTTAAAGGAGTTTATAAGAGATTAAAAACGAAAGAAAATTAAAAAACTTGAGAATAGAAATACATAACTTGCTATTCAAAGCAAATATGAATAATATGTTGGGTCTATTTATAGGTTACCCATAAAATTTAAATTTAATGCAGAACAAAACGCACAACAGTCATCATAAAGAACAAGAAAAAAAAATGTAGAATTCAAACGATTTTCTTTTCTTGAAAAATCTTATTTTCACTTTGCAATAAAAATCATTTGCTTTCACCAGACAGTTTTTAGAATAATTTTAATTCTGAATTAATTTTTTACTGACTAATTTAATGATTACTCAATTATTTGTAAATAAATATTATATGTAATATAAGTTTGTAATTTTGTTACCTAGAAATCAAATAAGAAAAAAAAAAAATCCGGTTTTTATAGTTCCATTTTTTTTTTTTAATTAGTAATATTATTTTTGTTTAAATTTGGAAAAAAAATGTACTTAGCGTAATTTTTAAATTATAATGCATAAATAAAAATAATAATTGACTGGCCCTATTTTAGTTTACTCATAAAATTTATTATTTAATGTAAAAGAACAAAATGCATAACAGCCATCTTAAAAAATAAAAAAATATATAGAATACCAAACGATTTGCTTTTCTTGAAAAATCTCATTTTAAAATTGAAATAAAATCATGTTTTGCTTTCACCAGACGATTTTATAAAGACATTTTTACATTAATTTTCTTCTGAATTAATTTTCTAAATTATTTATCAAATTACTCAATTGTTCTGTAAATAAATATTATGTATAAAAAATTTGTGAAAAAGAAAATTTAAAATAAACGTTCTTAAAA
>BPLR01018031.1:0-62515 GCA_021605095.1 Caerostris extrusa | reverse complement strand
GTTACGTATTGCTGCTCTTACGAAAATGAACATACAAAAAATTCAATAAGCTGCAAAAATGTTTTTGATTCATCCATTTTTTAATTTTTATGTTTGAAACTAATTAAATGAAAAATTAAAAATAAAAAGCCATTCATATAACTGGACATTAATTTAAATTATTTTATCAAAAATTATAATAAATAAGTTTAATAAATAGCCCCATTTAATTTAATTCTTTTTGTACACCTTGTATTTAGATCCTCATATTGGATTTTTATTTTTTACATTTGTGATAGTTAGAAAATGCATTTGTTAGGTATGCCTCTCTGTGGCTGTTTTTTCGTATGGTTCTGTAGCATTGGACAATCAGGTGTCCTATAAAATATAAACTCTTTCAGGATAATATGTAAAAATGTTTGTGCAATAAAATAAATAATTATTTGTGTTGAACAATTAGAAGATAAATAATAAAAATCATGTAATTTCAATTAAACAAATTTTGTTCTTTCAATAGACACCTGAATGGGCAGATAGTGATTATTGTCAATCGATGTACAAAGCCTTCTTCTGGAATATAAACAGAGCTATGGTCGATCAAAAGACAATTGGCATACGTCAGGTATTTCTTTTTAGCTATTAAAAAATCTATGCAAATCCTTTATTTTTTAGTTTCATCTCTAATGTCTGAAATGTATTAAATTGTATTGGTATGCATATTTTATCTTTGTTATCTGTTATATATTCTGTTTGTTGGTTATATTTCTTTATCTGTTATTTCTAAATCTATTTTTTATCCTCATTTTAGAAAACCTATATATATATATACAATTTTAATCTCTTTAATTCTATTTTAACATTACTGAAAAAGAAATATTTGTTTAGAAGATGACTGCTTGGTATGAAAGACGAAAGTCAGCAGTAGAGCTTACTAGTTGATTAATGAAAAAATTTCAACTGGATTAAAATAAAATAAACAAAAAGTACTCCCAGAAAGTGGGAATTTATCTCGTTTATCATTTTTATGTGCTTTTATAGATTATCTTTCATGTCAAAATGTATTTTCTATGGATAAACATATATTTTGACTAACATTACTTAATTTTCTCATTAAATGCAATAAAACATTTTTGTCGTGGTTTCACAATGGTTAGCTTTTGGATAAATCGAGGAATTTGATCACTTTTAGTCGATATATTAAAAATATTGTATGAAAATGTTAAACATCTATTATTGTAATGAATAATCCTTTTTAGAAAATTTAATGCGAGCCTTTCTCAAATTTGAAACAAAGGAATAAATAGGTGTAATTTTTCTGTGGCATATTATCCTCTTCTAATATTAGCAAAATTATGTCTATATATGTAATGTTAGCAATGATTATATTTCTTTTGTATCCTTTTCTTCATAAATTTTTTGAACAGCCTTTCCAACTTTTTTTTTTTTATTCACTTGAAATGCAATTAAAGTTACTTAGTCAAATATTTTTAAAATCTTAATCCTGTGCATCAGTATCTGCTGTCATTGTTGATTATATGCTGTATACATAGCTAAAATCTTATAGAATGGCTTATTGGTGAATTGTGCATGTGCATCATTGATATGTCAAATCAAAATTGATTGACAAAAGAATGAGATAAATAAATTTTCAGAAATGGAATTGGTAATTAAAATTATTTTTAAAAAGAATTTAGTAAGTTTTCAAAGTGAACATTACCAATACTCCAAGAGGCAACTGATCTTATTACCTCACATTTTAATAAATAGTAATATAATTACTTTTTAAAATATCAATGTGAATATTTAAGATAATTATTTCAATATAATTAGGCTGTTTTAACTGTCAAATATTTTAATTTTTATTATAAAAGACATTTTCTCCTAGGTTTTATTAGATGAATGACCATTTTGATTTTTGTTTGTTAAATTATTTTAACCTTTGAATGCTGAATTTTAAATAAACTGCTTTTTGCTTAAAAAAAACTGAATTGAAAAAAAAGTTTTTGTTTAAGTAGTTTCTATTATAAAATTTTTACATTTGTAAACTAACTAGTGTTTTTTCTATAGGATTGTTTTAAAATGCATATGATGTATTTGATATTTAAAATAAATTTATAAAACTGCATATTAAATAGGATACTTTTTTAATTACATATTTCTCCATTTTGAAATCTTGACTTTATTAAATATTTTTTTGTTTGCAATTTTATTCACTAGATTATATTTTATCATTGAAAGAAAAGCATGTTTTAACTTTTAATATTTTTAAATGAATGAAATAGAGTTGCAATCATCACTTATGTGGTTACAAAATTTTTCATTACTTTTATATTTAAAATGCTATTTGTATAGTATATAAGGTATGCTATATTTTCATTAGTACAAGTAGGGAGTCGAGTAGTTTTGAAGAAGCCAAAGTCATGACTCAGTTTAACAATTCAACTTCTGACTCTTATATAACCCTTTTTTCTAGAATTCTAAATTAATATTAAAAATTGTATATTTGAATAATACAACACTAGCAAATAAACAGTGACTACTTTAATGGCAAAGCAAGATAAGTGTTGAGAGACTTTACTCACCTCTGATGCTTATAAAAGCTATCTTGGATCCCCACAATGAAAGACAATCTTGCATAAACTATTCTATTATTAAGAACAAATAAAATTTAATGTATTAGAAATAGTGCATCTTTGGTTTTTAAAATTTATATTATTTTAATTATATAATACTTTGTTATTTATTAATTTAAAACTGTTAATTTTATAGGATGTATATATTTTTTGTGCGAATTTAGAAGACTAGGTTGTCTTTTAATTGAGTACACATACCACACCATTAAAATTGTAAAGCATACTTTCTTATGTGAAAACTGGTTTTATTAATATGAGTTCAATAAGTCATTGGATTTAATAAAAAAAAAATAAAAAATTTAAATTCATTTGTAAAGATCACAGTACATAAAATTATCATAGAGAATTGGGAGTCAGTATAAAAATGACTTGAGAATCTGGAGTAGGTAATATTTTGGGCAATTCTTCTCTTGATTATGTATGTACATTAAATATAAAATCTGCTTTAATTTTTAATGGGAAAATTACAGTTAATGAGCACATCTCATGACTCAGATTCTGCAAAGTAATTTAAAAAATTTACAAACGTTGAAATGTACATAGCCTTTGGTGATGAGTAGTTTCAATCTGAGGTCACCAGCTGTATGTATATAATTTTATTATTTTAAGCAAATAATATTGAAAATCAGACAATAGACATCCCTATTGCGTGGTGGAGAAATAAATATATTTTCCACACATAAAATACTGCTAAAAATGTTGCCAGAGTAGAAAATTCATGGGTCCTAATGGATGAATTCAACAATAGATTTATGAAATGTATGAAATTTAATTGTTGTGATTTTATTACATTCAGGGCCAGATTTTCCTATAGGTTAACTAGGCTTCAGCCTAGGGCCTCAAGATCAGAGGGGCCTACATTCAAATGGTTAGCAAAATTACAATTACACTATTCTAAAAATAGTAAATACTAAAACACTAAATCGAAAATAAGGAGAAATTGTACACCTATGACTAATAAACATAAAAATGTATTTGTTAAGATCAACGCGTTCGTTTATATATACTAGATTGCACCAAAGTATAGTTCATGCGTTCAGTGATTGCTGTGGCAAATATTGGCATTATTTTGAAATTTATTTAAATATTATCATATATTATTTATTAAAAATTATTTATTATTTGAATTTTGTTTCTTTGTCAATGTTGTGTATTATGTTTGATGAGTTATTGTTACAAGTACTATATAGGGTGCTGAGAATAAATGTCCAAATAAGTGTTCTTGATCTTTTTTTTTTTTTTTTTTTGCCACATTTTTTATAAAGATCAGTACCCATCACAAAATGTTTAATTTAATGTATTGATATATATCACAGTAATGATGTATTTCATTATCTCTCATGTCATTTACAAACTTAAAAATGGGAGGTGAAAGGGCCTCATAAGTGGAATAGCCTAGGGCCTCTTTTCATCTAAATCCGGCCCTGATTACATTATACAATTCAGTATTCGAATTATTATTTTTCATGAAGCATCACTGCCGAAGATGTGGCAAAGCAGTGTGTGATAAATGCAGCGGGAATCAAAGCAAAATCCCCATTATGGGTTACGAGTTTGACGTGAGAGTGTGTGATGAGTGCCATACTGTCATAACGGATGCAGAGTGAGTAACTCATTTGATTTTATCAGCATATTTATCTATATTTTCTAAAAAGCATTTCAGCCTTCATAATGGAATAATAGCAAAAATGCTGCAGATTGCCAAATTTACACTGAATTCCTTAATGGTGAAGAAGACCGAAGTGGGCATGATGTGTAATATTTCACAATTTAATCCACACCAGATTAATTTTTAACTGTTAAGATGCTACTTAAGCTTTTATTAAGTGATTATTATATGATTAACATACATCTAACAAAAATTTCATATTTTAAGTATTTAAAAATTGATTTAGTTATATTGAACTGGAAAAGAGTTTATCCTTGTTATGAGTTTGTAATTGCTTTGTAAACTAATTAATAGCATTTATTTTGTATGCTAAACTTTATAATATCTTACTTAAAATAATTATTTCAAATCTTAGCAGTATCAATTTGAGGTCATGTGTTATGTATGTATATAATTTTATTATTATAAGCAAATAATCATGTTAAAAATCTTATTCTAAGCAAATTATAATTTTAGTCTTTTTCAAGTGAAAAAAATTTATCAACTATTAAAAATTTTTTTCTTTTAAATTTTCTACTGAGCGGTTTGCAATTTTTTGTTGCAATGAATTAAAAGTTCAATGTATTAAAAAAATAATTTTATTTGTAAATGTCTGTTTTAATTTTTTTTATTTTTTAAAGTATGTATTATTTTTTTTTTCAATTTTGATTGCACATGAATTGTAGAATGTACAAAATCAAGAATTACAAAATAAACTATTAAACTAAAATAAAATTCAGAACTGGTTTATTAATGCTGATATCTGAACCTATTTGATTTTGTGGACAATAAACTTAAATAATTTCTAATATTTTTGATCAAAAATAGTATTTAAAATAATTTAAAGTATTTATAAGATTGACAAAAAATGTTGATATTTTAATTGTCTTCTCTTACATTTTTCAAATCTCAATTATTTTCTATACATTTGAACTACATATCTTTTGTTAAACTAATCTTCTGCCTTATTAAATTTCTTACTTTTGCAGTTTCTTACAAAAATATTAAAAAATTTTTTTGCTTTTCAACTCTATAAAAAGATTTTTTATAAATTCTGATTTGTTTTCCTTGTAATAACAATATATGCATATATTTTTTTGCTTCTGTTATCATTTTTATTAGTTTAGGATTTCTAAATTAATTTATAATTATTATATTTCCTGAATGGTATTTATTTTTTCGTTTAGTAAAAATTATATTTTGATAAATTTAGTACACAATCTCTTTTTTTTTTTTTTTGTAAAAAAATATTGAAATGTGTTTAATACTTTCATGTATTTAAAAGCACTTTTATTACATCTCAATTAAGGATAGGAAAAATAAATTCATTCTACTTTTAGACTCAATTAAAAACAATCATTTTTGCATTTAATTATAGTGTCTGACATAAGAAAATTACCTAATTAATTGATTATATGCATGTTAAAATAATAAGAATAAAAATAGAAGAGGTAGAATAAACTTTTAATATAATTTTTGAATGTTTTTGTATTTTTAAAGGAAAATTTTTAATGGATTTCTTTTTCAATAATTTCAGCCGGTCTCTTTAGCTTCATTTCACGATGCACGTCACAGCATTATTCATATGGATTTAGATGAAAACTCGATCACATTTACTTACAGTCGGAGCTGATAAAAATAATTAAGGTGATCTATGCTCATAGTATTTGAATTTCCTTTTAGTTTTGTTTTTACCTATATAATCAAACAAAAAATGCTACAGTAAAAGGCTAATAATTGTGTTTAATAAGTAATAGCATACAGCAAACCTTTTTACACTTTTAGGATGTTTTGTGAAGTTGAAATCTTTAATGATAATGCTATGTCCATTTGAGTTGGAATGGTATTGTAATTATTGTAATTGTTTCAGCTATTGTTCTTTTTTTTTTTTTTTGTATGCAATTCTTACGTAGACTCATCATGGAAAAAAGGCCTATCATTGCCTGTTGTTCTGTCGAATCTAATTTTTCCCCCTACATCTCAATGGAAAATAGTCTTCTATTCTCCATTTTATGGAAATACCCTTATATGTAATTTTATATACTTAATTTTGTAAAAGATAAAACAATTAACTTAAGGCAAATGGATTTCTAATTTGTATATACTTTTACAAAATTCTTACTATATATATATCCATGTATAAGTCGAGAATTTTTTAGAACACTTGCTAAACTAAATTACAGGATTCAGCTTATGGAAATCCACTAATCTTGCAAAAATATATATTTCAGTTAATGTATAATCGTTAAATATTGTATGTTTTTATTTCTTAAATTTATAAAAAAAATTAATTTCTAATGAAATAAATAATTTCTTTTTATGAATGTGAGTAATTTTAGTTTCAAAATTGCTTATATTGCTGATTTTTTTTTTGTGTTGTCACTGAAACAAAAAATCTACTGTTGGTTTGATGTTGATGTTTGTGGCTGAGAAAGGAGAATATATTTTTAATTCAATTTCGACGTAGTTAATTATATTTGCATAACCATGGAAATATTATAAATTAATACTATAATTTACAAATAAGTATAACAATTGTTAAAAAAAAAAAAAGGAATGTTTTTTTCTTAAATAATATTTAATTTTAATTTGATATGTTGATTTATATATAGCAAAAAGGTGTCTTACTCTTTAACATAATTTGATTTTATTAAATAAAAAGACATTATGCAGTTCTTTTCTTTTTTCCTTTACTTTCTTGACTTTTATATATGTATATAGATTAAACATCCATATCTTATAACTTACAGTTTAGTTTTTCATGCATCTTTAAATAGCATATTTTTTAATGATTTTAATTTGGCCAAAAATTCAAAAAATTGTTTGAATAATTCTGCTTTTTTGTTAATAGCACTATGAAAAACATCTTACTTTTCAAGGTTGACTTTTTTTTTTTGTTGTGTTATATACTTTTGTAATTAATTTAAGTTTTAAAAGTCCTAGAATTTATTTAGAAAATTTATTTTTGATAGTGAACTATTTATTCTCTATTAATTAATATTATTATAAAATCAATTTTTAAGGTATCATAAAAGTTATACATTTTATTAATTAAAATTCTATATTTTCATAGTATTGAAGATGGGTGGGAATAAACTAAACATTTAGGATCGTATAGTATGTTAATCTATCAATTTTATTTCTATTTTTATTTAAAAACTTTATAATAAGTGATTCCATTTTGTTATTGTCCTGATAATAAATTTTTAGTCATAAATAGCTATTAAGTTTGTTTATTTATTTTTGAATTACTCTTCCATAATTTATATGAGCGGGGAAAAAAAAAGATTTTTTAATTAATAAATGTTTAACATTTCAAGCCTGTTTCTCTTCTTTTTTTTTCCCCCTTTTCTAAAAATTGAATATTCTTAACATTAGATGTTGAAGTTGGCTCTTGTGTTTGTTTCAGCTATGGGATGTTAGTAGTCTACTGCAACCTGGTGCGGACCAAGCATGACAGACTTCAGATTTTTCTGTTTGAAGTAGTCGTGCCCTTTGTGGAGACCAATGACATCAGAGTAGTGCCCCGACCTATAAACACTGGGTCCTGCGATTCAACAAAATATATAACAGGAAAACAGAGTTGCTGGCTGCACTATGGACAAATATGTGTTATTATATATATATACTGTTTTGTTAAGTGTATTTGAATATCATTCCAAACATTTATGATAGATATCCATTTATAAGTGTTATTAATTTTTATCATTTAGTCTTAAAATCCAATTATTTTCTTTAATAAATTTTTGATGATCAAAAATTTTTCTTCCTTTTTTTTAAATAAAAATCAGCGAGTCTCTTATAAATTTCTCCTGCATATATATTTGTGGAAGGTATTTCATGTTTTAACTGATTCTCATGTAATAATAATCATTTATGTGATGTCGCTGAGTATCTTAGTTTGAAAGGCACATGGCATAATGAAGTTATGTGATCCACGTCTTGGATGCTATTGATTTGTTCTGTTGGAGTCTTCTTGTGATATTTGCGTTCCTACTGAGGTGTGATTTGAACTAAGTGTACATATCAAGCCAGTTTCAGTGGTTCTGAGCAAATCCTTTGAGCTAATGAAGTCAGATGATGCTTTTTGAAAAAAGGGTTTATTATTCTTTTCTTTTTTAAAATCTGGATGCACACTGAGAACTGAAGACTAGTCAGGAGAATAAAAAAATTTTTTGTTGCTATTCACATTGGAAACTAAGCTTTCCAAATGTTGCCATACGAATTTGGATATAATATTGGCGAAACATTGCTTTGAAACGTTGGAGAAAATTCAACTTGAAAGTTGCGTGCAAGAACATTGGATAACCAGATAAATAGGCTTCTGATTAGCTTAGCTCTCTCAGCCTCCAGTTTTTAGTTCTTTGCTGTCATAGACTATAAAATAGGTATTCACTGACACAAACTGTAAATTTAAATTGGTCACCCATTTCAAGTGTTTTTTATTTGATAATATTTATAATTTATCAATCTCATCCCCTTTCGTTTCAAAAAGTAAAGCTCTTTGCTAAATTTATTTTACAACTTTTTTTTTGTCAACATAAAACTAATTTAGATTAGTTGATATTTTAATAAAAGAATAATTTATTAACTACTGTCATGATATGGATAAAAACAATTAAAGTACATAATACATACTCTTTCGAGCCTGTATTTGTGAACTTTTTTAAATTCCTTGAAAGTATTAAAATATCAAAAAAAAAAAGGAAAGAAAACCATAAATGTAGAACATATTTTTGCATTTGCCTATTTCTGAAATAAAAATAAAATGCTTAAATTGATTGTTGTTTTATCACTCTTTTAATAACATGCTGCAAATGTTTTTTTGGTTTCTTTTCATATGCTTCATATTGAATTTATGGGACGCTTGATAGAATCTGTGTACTTTGGTGTTAAATTTTTTTCTTAACTATATATTTGGTATTACCATAAACCAACACTGCTTTCTAACTGTAATTGAAAATGAGAATAACATAAATTGTCCCATTAACAACAGAATGATTGCAATTTTTATAAAAGCTATTTTATTTTCAACAAACATTACCTGGCATTTAAAAGCTAGTAAGGTAATTGATTTAATTTATTTTTAATGGCAGCATTTTTTTTCTTTATTTCCATGGTATTTTATGTTCCCAAATTTAAAAACGTATCTCCTATGAAATTAAAATTATCATTTTAATTTATAGTATTTTTATTATTAATCAAAATATTTTATCAGGCTATATATATATATTTAAAAAGTAAAATGCTATGTTATGCCTGGTATGTTGTTTTTTTGGATTATGCTAATTTGATATTGTTAAGTTTTAAATAATCATAAATTTGGTTATAGTTGATAAAAATTTGGCTATAATAATTAAACATTCTTTACATATTAATTGAAAATTAAGATTGTTATTGATTTTATTTGACACCGAATCTCGCTATTAAGTAGAACATATGTATTTCTTTTTATTTAACCCTCATGTGTGCCAAATATTAGTTTATATATTAAAAAGTTTGTGTTTATTTCAATACAGTTATATTGAAACCTTAAAAGTATTACATTTATTATTGTAAAAGAAAAGAATAATGAAAAATACATTTTTCAAAATGATATAAATTTAGATATATTTTTTACAAGTAATAATCAGCATCATAAAGTACCAGCTATTAATAATTTTTGAATTTATCACTTTTTAAAATTTGAATATAAAAATGCAATATAAATTTTTTGAAGATTATTTTAATGGTGTTTTTATTTTTTTTAATTAAAATTAAAATATAAAACTTTTAATGAAAATTAATTTAGTTTTAAATAAGAATTGATACAGTATTTTATTATTTGTCGTATAACTTTTGCTTGTACATTTGCTTTTTATATTCATTATTGTTGCATTTTTCTTCTAATTTTTCATAGCAATAAAATACCTTTACATAAATATAGTTTTTATATCTTATGTTTGTCATAAAAGATGCTGTTGTTTATAATGTATTTGAGATTTTTAAAACTAAATTTTATATATAAATCAATAGCATAATTTTTAAAGAAAATGAAGACAGGAGGGAGCATTTGATCTTATCCATTTCAAAATAAGTCATTTTTATTGATCGCTTGTCTTTAGGGTAACTTAATACATTTCAAAATTACTTATGTTACTGAGATGTTTGAGGAAAAAAAAATATTGAAAGCAAAGTGCAGATAAAAAGTGATATGTTTTTGAAAATGTTTTATTTCTAAGAAGCTATAAATTATCACTACAGCATTAGAATTCGTGCCTTTATATAAAAATCCCTTTTAAATGTTTCATATTACTTAATTTGGGCAATGAAAGCTTTCTAGGGTTTCTTTCTTTGAAATCAAATATTTGATCAATTTCTAATAAGTTACCAACCTTCAGATAGTCCCATCAATAGCTGACACTTTTTTCATTCAAAATAATTATTTATTGCCTATAAAACAAATGATACACAGCAACACATTCAAACATTCTTGAAATAGAAATGTTTCGTTGTTACCAGTCTTCAACAAATTCTGTGAATAAGTATTTTACTAGCTTACAAAAAAAAAAAACCACTTTGGAATAATATATATATATAAAAAAAGTCCCATTTGCTGTCTTGTATAATTATATTATAAATAACTTCGAACGTCTATTCAAAATGTAAAGGAGATTTCAGGAAATTTTGAAAAATGTATTTTTTTTTTAATCACATAAAAACAAATCGAATATTCATCATAGTAGAATTTATCCCATGCATTCATTAGCATTTCAAAATGAAGGTTGTGCACTTAAGTTTATAAAATACTACAAAATTGGTAGTTGAGATTTTCTGTTAGAAAGGTTGATAATTGTATGATTTTGTTTGCCTAAAAAGGTGGATTTCTTTTTCAATAAAGCATCAAAGTGTGGCAAGGCTTGATAACTCTGAAATTATCCAGTATGACCAAATTTACTGACCTCACACTAGAGCGGTGGTGTTTGTGTATAGCCGAGTGCTTTTGTGTATAGGAGCTTTTCTAGTGTGTGCATTGTGTACATTCAGTCATTACAACAGTTTAAAGAAAAGAAAAAGTATGAAACAAGTAGTTTTTGGAAATTTTTATGCTTGTTTTATTATAAATATAACAATCACAACACAATGTTTTCTGTTTCCTTATTTAGAGCCTTAACATATGTACTATTTTTGTACAGTGCACTGTTACATGTTTTATAAGAATTAAAAATAAGTTCTTCCATGTAAGTAGTGTGGTTCATTTTTTACAGTTAACATTTTGTTTAACTCTCCAAATATATATATAAACTAATCAGAATGAGTTATTATAATCATATATTTAGTTCTATTTTTGTGAAAGAATTCCATAAAAACAATCATCCTAATAAATATAAATAGGAACATATTTCTATATGTTTAACATTATTTAAAGCTTATATTTTTGATAATTGTAATCTACAAAAAGAATTGAATCTATAAAGGAATTCAAAAATTTACATTTTATGAAATTCTTTGGATATAACAATTAAAATGAAACTTTTTTTAAGTACAATTTAAACTTTTATCAGATTAAATCTTATAAATTAGATTTTGTAAGTTTTTAAAAAAATGTTTGGTACTTAAATTAGTTTTTTAAAATTTAATAATCTTAAAGTTTGTTCTTCAAAACTATTTTTTTTATTACATTAGTTTATAAATTCTAACTGAACAGAATGAGATTATTAATTGTAATTACTCAATTTAAAATACTAGCCTGTAAAAAAATATATATATTTAATAACACCACAGTTACGCTGTAAGTGAATGTGAAAGAAAATCTGAAAAACAGTCCCTAATCCAAGAGAAACAAAATTTAACAGTTAAAAAGGAGAATATTTAATAAATATTCAGTTCTTTACACAGTTAACTCTCTAAAAATATACTTCAATTAAAAAAAAAATTGGCTATTTGAAATTTCTAAAAATTTATCACTTTGACTTTTTTTTTGGGGAGAAATACAGTAAGTGCTCTTTGATCCAGCGTGGAAGAATGCCGGATTAAAGAGAAGAATACAAATAGTATATATAAAAGAGAAAATATTTGATAGGAATAACATTCAATAAAATATTAATTCTCTATACTGTCGTCCCTTTTAAACATTCCTCAGTTATTTTGAAGATGGGTCATTTTCCTTTCAAAATTCTAAAAATTTTCACTTTTGAGGATGATTGGGAGAATACAGTAGGCGCTTTTTGATCCGCTATTCGATGGTTTGGCACTTTCAATAATCTGGCACCGATAGAGCCGTTCGCTTCCGAATTGTTTCGTGCTTTTGTTGCCCACCAGATGGCGACACAATGCTGCTCGCATTTTCGCCTAATGATATTTACAACAATTTTCATTTCAGTGTAGCGCGAAACTCTTCAATTTTTGTTTAGTGAGTAATAATTTTTTTCAAGAATAGAGGCGAATCACGGAGGCAACTGGAAATCAGGTATGTTTTTTTTTTTTTTTTAAACAGTAAGGCATGCACATGTTATTTCATTATTTCCTACCATAGAGCAGCTCATCACAACTTGTTTTAATTGCCATTGTATCAGTATTCATTTTTATTTTCTGCTGTGAGGTTCATGAATTCAAGAATATTTAGTGAAATCCATTAAATTTAATTCTACAGTTGCTAGACGGATGAAATATTTTTTGATGTTTAAATTATCTGCATGGACTCAGAATATATGAAACCACGTTAAATAAGTACGCGATTAGATTTTTTTTTTTTTCTCCTACTAGTTTAACGACTTGAGGGCTAATTGGCTAGCCCTCTGGCCTTGGTACCACAGGTTTCAAGTTCGAATCCTGGCGGTGACATGGGTGTTTGTGAGTGGTTCGGAATCTACGTTAAACTGTATGTCCCAATGTAATTAGCACAAAATGACGTAGAACGCCAAACCAAACTACTGATTTTTCGGTACTTACGTATTAACGATACCTTGGCGGTTTTTAAGTGTCGCCAATCTAACAGCTACAGATCTGGGTTTTGACGCCATTTTGTAGTGCTACAAAAATGCGTATTTAAGGACTATTGCCAGAAACAGAACAAGATACAATTTTTATTTTTCAGGGCGAAATATTTTACCAAAACAACGAAAATAATCCACGCGATTCCCATGACATGAAACTTTTATTTTGGTGAACGTAAGTTTTGGAAATACAGGCTAAATCAGTCTGCTCATGTTGTGGGACTTAGGAAAAGACAACTGGTTTTGAGGGAAGCAAGGATTCCATTTTGCCCACAGCTTTTGAGATTCATATACTGCTGGTGCGAGGAGTTAAATTTTGTGAAAAGCAACTTGATTTATCGGATAAAACTGTTATCAGATTCCAGGACAAATTACATGCGTGAATTATGTGTCTTGGATATGGTGAATAAATAACAAACAAGAAGGTAAGGTGGATCAGATTGCATTGTGGAAATGGGGAAAGTTTGTTTACTAAACGTAAAAATAATTGTGGTCGAAGTATTACCCCAACAGTGGGTGGTTGGTGGTATATGCAGAGAAAAAGAGATTCGTTTGTTGTCACTGTTCCTAATAGAACTGGCAGCTGCGGTTGGCGAGTTGGCTCTTTATTGGCGCATGTCGCCAAAAGGTATCATTAATACGTAAAGTACCGATTTTCTTTTGTTATTCCCAAATCGCGGAACTATATTGACATTCGATGATGCGGCAAAATCGATCATCCATCATGACCGTGGTTTCGAACGTTGTCGGTTGAAGTGCGCCTACCTACCGTACTGAATGAGCTGAAATTTTTTCAAAGCAAGGATGGAATTTATAAGGATCTGTATCTATCGTTGTAAATCCAAAACAAATATGCATACATCTATAGTTAATTTTTTTTAAAATTCATACAAAAAATTAATAGAAAGTAAAAGTAATGTCTGAGATTGAAGAGGGAAACACGAAATTAAGTTCTGAATTAAAAGAAAATTTTAAGTTCTGTACTCGTAGAATATAGTAGATGGGGAGAAGTAGATTAGAAAACAAAAACTACTTGACTTCGAATTGACGTAAATCGAGGACGTTTGAATTTAATTTTTGAGTTAAAAAAAAAAAAAAAAAAAAACACAAAACACACACAATATTCTTCATTGCTTACATTAAAAAGGAACTGAACAGAAACATCTATAGTTCGACCACATTGTGTGGAAACATGGACAAGCGGTCAAAATCGGACGGATTCAAGCAGAACGGCGTAACTGGCAAGGGAAAGGTAGTTTTGGAAGGGTTACTTGATTAGAATAAAAATTTAATTTTTAAAAAATCAAACATTTTTGAAGCATTTCACGCAAAATTAATAATTTTTTTTTTCCTTTAAAAACGATTCTGCGCCGCGTATGTCTGACTGGCGCCCCTATTCACGAAAATAGATTCTTCCGTTCCCGCTTTTGAAACGGTCGTCAACCTTTCCACCACAATGGGTGGTCGAATTATGACATTTAATGATAAAAAACAATAGGAAGGGTGGGGTTTAGGACCGCAAGAAACTTGAGACACACAAAAAAAATGAAGTTCAGTGTGCAAATGCTTCGGCTGAACTGTTGGAAAGATTTTGCACACAATATTTTTTCCCACAGCTCTGTTAAGCTCTTGCATAAAATGAAGATGACTTCTTGTACCATGACTCAGTCTTCACTGTCGGAATGAGTGACGCAAAATGATTCAGGCTGTTCGAAAAAGTGACGACGGCCCTTCCTTGTTCCACAGCAGGTAGGCATCGGGAGTGACGAGCTGCAAAAAAAAAAAAGTAATTAAAAAAAAAATTTTTAGGTCACTTCCTACTTTTTTTTCCACTCTATTGCAGAAACGTTCTTAAAAAAAATGAATGAATAATTATTTATAAAGTTTATCTGGCGCCATCTATATGCAACTTAAATCTTAAAAAAAAAAATTAAATGAATGAATCACACTTATTTATTCACATGTTTCATTTTCCATTTTGTTCCCTCCTTTGACTCAGACTACAACCCAGAATGAAAAAAAGAATCTGAAAAAGAAATTTTTTTCACCTTCGCCACTCACGGTATTTATTTCTACATTTATATTCTGCTGAAGATATTTTCTCCCCTATAAAACTAAAAATGAATTAAATTTAATGAATGAATTAATTAATATTTGAAAAAACTGCATTAACATCAATGTCGTCCACTACAAGTTCAAAAAAAAAAAAAAATGTACTTGAACTTGAGTGGATGATTAAATGGTATTTTTAGGAACGATTGAAAATTTGAACAAGATATATATAGGGAGAGTGTGAGCTAAGAGTAGGAATTGAAAAAAAAAGAAAGGTTTTCATTTCAAGTTGAAATTTTCCTCGTACATCTGGTGCCATCTATTGGTAGATATATGCAACTTTAAATCTAAAAAAAAAAAAAAAAAGATTAAATTAAGGAATTAAATTTAATTACTGAATGAATATTTGAAAAAAACTGCATTAACATCCAGCGTCATCCACTGCAAGTTAAAAAAATGTATTTGTACTGGAGTGGATACATAAAAAGTATTTTATGAACGGTTGAAAATGTGTACAAGATAAATATAGGGAGGGGTGTGAGCTAATTTAAAGAATTGAAAAAAAGCGGAATATTGGCTGGTTGAGTTTTTCAATATCGGATTTTTATCTATCGCAGATCAAAAAAAAAGAGGCGTCGGTTTAAAAATCCGTCTCTTTCTTACAAAATTGTTTTCTTTCTAATAATTATTATTGGGGCTGGTAGCCGAGTGACTAGCGCTCGGTGCCACAGGTTTCAAGCCGAGCCCCGGCAGTGCCATGGATGTTTGTAGTGGTTCGCAATCCGTTTTTAACCGTGGTCCCGGCCATGATTGTCGGCGTGGGACCACTACTACACCACATCCTGTGCCTAGAGCTGAGTTGCCCTCTTTACAGTTTGGGAAGGATGTGGGTGAGGAGAAGTCTGATTGGGCTCTGTGACGCTCTTACAGTTATTTGAGACTAGGACCTACGGTTTAGTGGATTTCGAGCCGCAACAAATATCCATGGCACAGTTGGGACCTGAACCCTGTGGTGCCGAGAGCCAAAAAGCGCCAGCCACTCGGTCATCAGAACCCCGGCGTAGAGCGGTGATGGCCGCTCTGACCTTTGCTACCGAAGGCTCAGGTTCGAATCCTGGCGGTGGCATGGATGTTTGTGAGTAGTTCGGAATCCATTTGAAACTGTAGGTCCTGGGCTAATTAGCCTAAAAAGTGTGCACCAAGTGATAACCGTAGAGCAACAAACCAAACGAAACTTATCTATCATAGGTCGGGGAAGAGAATCAGTTTATTTTGTAACAATTTTTTGTCTTTTTCCAGCATTATTGCCACCTTAACATTTCATTTTAATAATTCCTTCCATAATACAACCAGTAAGCAAAGACAGTGACTGCTTCAGCAGCAAACCGTGTCAGTGTAGGGAGACTTTTCTCAGCAATGAGGATTAACAAAAGCTGTCTTGGACACACAATGAAAGAAAACCTATAGAAACTATTACAATGTTAACCTGCTGACTAGATAGCCGGGCCTGAATGGCCGAGTGACTAGCGCTCGGTGCCAACAGGCTTCGGTGTCGAGTCTCGGCAGTGCCATGGCTGTTTGTAATGATTCGAATCAGGGCCGGATTTAGATGAAAGAGGCCTAGGGCTATTCCACATACGAGGACCTTTCACCTCCCATTTTTAAGTTTGTAAATTATTTTTCATGTTTATTTACTATTCATATGTGTAGAATCTCTCCTTTTTATATTTGATTCAGAGTTTTAGTGTTTACTGTTTTTAGAAGAGTGTCATTCTAATTTTGCTAACATGTTGAATGTAGCCCCTCTTCATTTTGAGGCCCTAGGCTGAAGCCTAGGTTAGCCTATAGGGAAATAGGCGAAGGGCTGACAACGCTACCCCGTAAAAAGTCTGCGTCACTGAGCCAAGTCAGGACTTCTACCTACGGGTGCTCCATCCCATCAGAAGCCGCCCTCTTTCTTTTCAACCATGAGACCAATCGTGGGCTTGGCCTAGATGTTGCTGTCTATGAAGTGGGATAAGAAACAACAAATCTGCAAGTAGACAGATGGCCTTGGCCCACCATGGGGTTGTTGCGCCAATGAAGAATCAGAAAATACAAAACTGTTTTTACCTTCAATAAAAGTCACTGACTTTTTACTCCCCCAATTTTTTAATTCCATCAGTGAAGTTCGTATATCATAAAATGGCAAAGAGTTGAATCTTTACGGAAATGTTTTCGTCTTGGACTATTTGGTTATTTGAATTATTCGTAACCCGTTTTCCCCGTAGAAAATGAACTTTGCTCGGTGAGCAGTGACGTAATAAAGCCGAGTTCAAGAATTGACCGCAATTTCGCTCAAGAATATTTAGCAAGGTTGGTAAACACACATAATTAAGTTCAATTATTTTTGCTGACCTGATACTGAAAAAAAAAACGATTGATTGATTTTAATTCCCTGTTCAATCATTTTCACTCACCTGTGAAACATGTTAAACGCTGAAAAGTTGAGTATTTAAACAAGTAATATAAAAAAAAAAAATTTAAGTCAATTCCTACTTTTTTTTTTCATTCAATTGTAGAAAGTCGCTTATAAATTATTTTCATTCATTTTTTTTAAGTTAGAAAATTCTCTCACTCACTCACTCATTTATTTATTTATTCATTCACATGTTTCATTTTCCATTTTGTTCCCTCCTCGACTCAGACTAGAACCCAGAATGAAAAAGAATCTGAAAAAGACATTTTTTTTTCCAGCAATCCTTCGCCACTGACGTTATTGATTCCTAAATTTATATCCTACTAAATATCTTATAGAAGATATTTTCTCCCCTATAAAACTAAAATGAATTAAATTTGCAGAAATTAATATTTGCAAAAACTGTATTTATATCCAGTTCTAAAGTTCAAAAAAAAAGTATTTTATGAACGATTGAAAATTTGAACAAGATATATATAAGAAGAGTGGGAGCTAATAGAAGGAATTAAAGAAGAAAAAAGAAAGGTTTTCATTTCAAGTTGAAATTTTCCTCTTACATCGGGCGTCCTCTATGGGTAGATACATGCAACTTAAATCTAAAAGAAAACTAAAATTAATTAATTAAATTTAATGAATGGATTAAGATTTGAAAAAAACTGTAAAGTTAAAAAAAAACATGTATTTGAAGAAGATATATATATATATATAGGGAGAGCGTGAATTAATAGTAGGAATTGAAAAGGCAGTCACTCACCGAGCACTCCACGGTGACGTTGACCGCCCTGGGGACCCTGGTGAGCTTGACGGCGACCATGGGCGGCAGGTAGAGCGCGGGATCGAACTTGGAGACGGGGAAGAAGAGGTGGGAGAAGCCTTTTCGGAGGGTAGACCTGGAGGTTCGGCAGGGTGGCCAGTCCTCTGGTCTTCTGTCCAAAGAAATCAGAAAAACGATTTCATGAGTGAGTGAAATATTCTGCGGCCGATCACTGTTTCGAAAACGAGTAGATTCGGTGGAGATTGAGACACATCGACCAACAGCTTTTTTAACATGGTTTTCTGGTTTTGTTTGTCTCTCTACGGTCATCTTGTGCACACTTTGGGCTAAACAGACCGGGACCTACAGTTTAATGTGGATTCCGAACCACTCAGAAACATCCATACCACCGCCAGGATTCGAACCTGGAGCCTGGGGTTTTTTCTGGAGTTTCTACATTACATGGCAACGAAATACGCGTCAGTTTCGTTTCAAAACATTATTTCACCTCTCACAATTTTGGAGGACGACATAGACGCATTAAAATGTGAGTATTTGTTACTAAAAGATGCCCCACCACCTTGAAGGCCTCAGCAACCTTATGGGGTTAGCAAGAAAGTAATTTCTTTTTTCATGGTTAAAAACCGAACCTATTTTCTTGCCAACTCAATAAGTAGGGAAAAGACCAATAAAATGATGATTTTAGAGGATTTATTACAAACCAAAATACTGTAATATACAAAACACTGCAACTACTTTACCAAAGATGACTTATTACAGAATCTACAAAACTGTACAAATAGCACGTCGCTCAATAAGTCTCCGGTGTGACACGTATATCTCAACGCTATTGACAAACCTATATATACCCTATATGATTTCTAGATAGTAGCATCCTTCAAACGATGCGTGTTAAAATTTCATGACATTATGATAATTAGTTTGCAGGTTTTTAGTGGCCCTAATTTTGAAATTTTCAAAACTATGGTTAAAAAAAGAATTAAATCGAGCAGGCAAGGTTATGGCATCCATATTTTGGGACACACATGGTATTTTGTTCGTAAACTATCTTGAAAAAGATAAAATTATTAACAGCGAATATTACATGTCGTTATTGGATTGATTGAGTGAAGAAATTAAGAAAAAAAAAAATGCTGTTTCACCAAGACCAGGTTCCTTGTCAAAAGTCGATTAAAACGATGGTTCAATTGAACGAATTACGCTTCGAATTGCTTCCCCACCCATCGTACTCTCCATATCTGGCCGCCAGCGACTATTGGCTTTTGGCAGACATCAAAAAAGATTCTCCAGGGAAAAAATTGCCTCAAATGAAGAAGTGATTGTCGAAACTGAGGTCTGTTTTGAGAGTAAAGACAAATCGATCTACAAAAACGGCATCGAAAAGTTAGAGGAGAGTTGGAATGAATGAATTACTCTTGAAGAAAAGTATTGACGAATAAAGTGGATTTGTAAAAAAAAAAAAAAAAACTTTATTTTTCTTAACTAGACCAGAGACATATTGAGTGATGTATTACTTTCACCTTCGGAAACATTCTGCAACTATTGGAAAATTAGTGCAGAGGGACCCGTTAAGCATAACTCGAAGAAATTAAATTTCTGTCATACATTGCTGCATAATTTATTTTTTAAAATTTTTACGAGCACAAATTACCGAAACATTTTTTTGTTTCACTGAAAGTTATTAGTTTTGCACGCATAATGTATTTTTTTTTTTTTTTTTCAATACATTGGTTTTCACTACCTTGGCCATTATGAAATAAATATATTTTTGTAAAAATGTGATACATCTCACGGGCCGGAAAAATATTCAAGGTGGACCGCGGGTTGGCCAACCCTGATCAAAGCGCTTTGTCGTCACCATCATTTGTTCGTCTACTAGCCTGGCAAAGGAAAAGCCACTGCCGACACTTCAACGTTCCTCGAGGAAATGGTCTTTGAAAAAATGTCTTCGAAACTGTCTTTTGCAATTGTCACAAATGACGATTACGTGCCTTCTTTCAGAGTAAACTGATTATTATTATTATGACTGTTAATGATTATTATTATTACTGATAATAATCATGATTGCGATTGTGGATGATTATTATTACTGATTATGATTATCATGGATTATTATTATTACTGATTATGATTATCATGGATTATTATTATTACTGATTATAATGATTCTTCAAAATTGAAATGAACCCCTGCCGTTGTTAGTCTATTTGAATACTAGAAACCCAATAGGTTCAAAAGAAATTAAAATGTAAATGTTTTCCGGTTTTTTTTTTTTTTTTTTTGGAATATCATGAATTGAATTAGTTGGATAACTGCAATTGAATTCGCAGTGAATCATGAACGTTGAACAGTGAATGGACAACTTACTTTGACGAAGCACAGAACCGGGGTGAAGCTGGGATCGTAGTGGTCTGAGATCTCACTCGGGACGAAGTCTGTGAAGCGAGGCACCCAATCGGCAGTCTGCAATGAGTAAACGAAACAGTGTCAAACCACAGCAAGGAAGTTTAAAAACAAAAGATATCGAAACTTAATAATAATAATCATTAGCGCAACAGCTGCCTGGTGGGCCTAGGCCAGGGTCGGCAACCTTTTGAGTCGGAAGAGCCAAAATCACAATTTACAAAATTTCAAAGTTTTTAAAGAGCCACAAAATTTTTTTTCTTCTTGCCAACAATAAATAGTACTCCCATAAATAAAGTTTTTTGATAAAAAAATAATATATTTATTCATAAGAAAAATATCCATTTATTCATATATTAGTAGTGTTTTTCACAACAAATTTGATAATATATATATGGCATTATTAGATAATTACTTATTATTTAAGTAAAAAATGAAAACAATTAAACATTTACTTACAACACTAACTTGTACTTCAATAACAAACAATTGAGCAAACAATTTCAATGGGGTTTGATGGCTTTGCATGGTTATTCAAGTAGAAAATTTAAACTTTACTAAACAATGCAACTAGTAATTAAAATTAAAAAAACAATAACATACATTTGAGCAAATAAATTGAATGGGAGCGTTGGCTTTGCATGGTTTTAAAAAGTTTGGATAAATTTAACTCATAACTTGTTGCCTAATCCTAGTTAATTGATTCAGAAACGATTTTTAAATGTTTTTTTTTTTTTTTTTGATAAAATAAATAATATTTGCGGATGGAACTAAAGAGCCGCAGCTTCACATTCAAAGAGCCGCATGTGGCTCATGAGCCGCAGGTTGCCGACCCCTGGCCTAGCCATCTGCCTACTGACAGATTTTGAAACAAGAGATGATTTCTTTTTACGGAGTAGGGCTGTCACCCTATGCTTGTACAGCCATATTAGACCTGGATCTATAGTTTAAAGTGGATTCCGAAACATCCATGGCACAAACATCCATCTGAAACCTGTGGTGCCGAGCGCCAGCCACTCGGCCATTCAGGCCAAACTTAATAAAGTAATACAAACATATTACGGATTTTTTTTTTTTTTTTTACATATATGATTCATGGTCTAATGGCAACATGCTCTGTAATCTAAAGGAGAACTCAATTTCGAATCCGTTGGCAGCGTGTGTTGTACACACTGCTTTCAGAAATGAGGTTTGGTCTGGTGTGTCGCTCTACAGTCATCTTGTGCTCACTTTAGGCTAATTAGACCGGGACCTACAGTTTAATGTGGATTCCGAGCCACTGACAAACATCCATGCCAGGATTCGAACCTTCAGAAATGACGAGACTCTATGATTGTTTAAGCATCCTGCATGAACAATGAAGTGGAATCTACAAGTGGGAGTTTTCCAGATTCTTTTTCTTACGCGACACGCAGGTTCTAGGTAGTTTCAAAAGAAAATCGAGGCCTCTTACTCTACCTCACAGGTTGATGTGTGCCACATAACGTAAAACAGAGGAAAGAAAAACTTACTACAGGGGCGGGGCTTAAACGCTGTAGTCCATAGACCTAGGAGGGCCCAGTGGAAAGCCGTCCAAACCGAAAGTGTCATGTTTACGCTTGGCAGGATTATAGTAAATCCAGAAAGGCCCTTTGGCTTCGAGGAAGATGTCCAGGATGTTTCTTTGTTACCAGAGATTCACGGCAATTGTTGATTATTCTATAATGGAATCATCACTACAAGTGTGGACAGTAGTAATAAAAATAATAAACTTTTATTATAACTGGCTCGACAGCCCGTTGTGAGCCTTGGCCTTCTTTAAAATCCATCCAGGCTGTACTCCTCTTGGCCGTGGACCTCCAGTTTTTGATCTTAATATTAAAATCAGAGTCTAAACAGTCGACCCATCTCTTTTTTTCGGTCTTCCCCCGGTCGTTGCCCAAAAGGGTTGCATTGAAAACCTTCAAAGCAACTCTATCACTTTCCATTCTCGTGAGATGGCTGGCCCATCTCATTTCTCAGTTTAACACAGAATGAGATGGGCCGGTCATTTTAGAATGTCAATATCTCTGAAAAGTTTGTAAAGTTCAAAATTGTATCTTCTTCGCCGATATCCTTTGTCACTGATACCGCCAAAAATAGTTCGTAGCACTTTCCTTTCAAAGATTGACAACATTTTCTCTTCTCTTGCTGAAATAATAAACTATACTCGTTAAATTGAAGAAACAATTCCGTATGTACCAAAGCGAACTAGCCTTATCCGCCAAAGTGCGTTGTTGTGACGTCTCTTGTTGAAGCAATAATGAATGTCCACAAGGAGCATGACGAGTGACGGATTTAGGCTTAGGCCCACGAGGCCCGGGCCTAGGGCGGCAAATTTTTAGGGCGGCAAAATTTTCGAGGCGGCAAAAATTCGAAATCTGTAAGACTGAATTTGAATGTTTTTTTTTTCTTGCTTTGACAACCTCAAGATGTCACTATTTAAAGGGTAGAATTCCTTTTAAAATAATTAATAGTGTAAGTAGTAAAATTTAAAATATCTAACAAATAGGTATTGAAAAAATTTTCCCTCACGTATAGCATTTATCTATTGTTATTCTGGAGAAAGATAATTTTCCACCCTGAAAAGAGTGAAATATCATTTACGTGCAGGTATGAAGCAAGATTGGCTCAGTGCACTTGCATTATTAAGCACTGGAACGCAATTAGTTCAAGGAGTTATGAGAGGATGTCATTCATACTTTCGCCCGGATGAAAGCAAGAAACTTATCCGATTAATTAGATAGATATGATTTATTTCTTAATTAAAAGCAATTTATTCTAAATTGTATGTTTAGTTGTTATACAAAATTTATATATATATATATATTTAATTCATGCCTAAATTCAATACCTAAATTTAATTCGAATCCCTTATTACTATTCTTCTTCTTCTTATTATTATTATTATATAAGGGCGCCGAATTAACTTGGGCCTAGGGCGGCGTCGAACCTAAATCCGTCACTGAACATGATACACAGGAAACTTGCACCCTTGTTGTTGTAGCTTATCTCCCTGTTTTAAGTCCTTAAACCAGGTCGCATGGTCTACCATCTACTAGTCTACGACGGTCAGACCATGTTGTATTAATACAATCTCTCCTCATTCAACAGTTGCTCTACAGAACCAATACAATCAATGATATGAGAGGGAGAGAAGCTATGACTGAGCAGTGGCAGTGCGCATAAGGCTTCATATTTCCTTTGAAGGTTAAACTCCCTTATGTGGCTAGTCCTTACCCTAAATAAGGCATCTTAAGCAAATCCTTGGGTGCACTGCAAGGACAGTGCAGTGTACTTGGTGGCATAATTTTGCATCTATGGTGTCAAATTGCTAAATAAGCAAATAAAATGGCTGCCGATTTACAGTTCACGTGTAATACTGACAACCATTAACCACTGTAGCTCTAAAGGAATTGGTGATGTACTCCGTGTTGCAACATTGGCGACTTTTTTTGATGGTACAGGTTTCTAGATTTCAGCCAACATGGCATCAGATTCCTTTACAGAATAACAATGGAATCTGCTTTTTCAATTGCACGCGAGTCTGTCTTTCTGAAATGATATTTTTTTAAATACGCTTTTATTAGATTCACCTGTATGTTTGTTTGTAACTGACACTTTGGGCTCGATTTGCCCTACTTTAAGAGATCAGATTTAATTTAAACGTTATAGACTTATCAAGGACAGACGACACTAAAATATTTTGATCAGTTTATTATCTCATCATGATTAGGGATCGCCAGGATGAGTGATTTTATTTTAACTTATGAAGAGCAATTTAACCCCATGTAGAATGAAAGTATTCAGCAAAGACATTCGAACTTACGTGGCACAACGGATAACGCGCCTGACTACGGATCAGGAGATTCCCGGTTCGAATCCTGGCTGGCTCGACCTATTCGCATTTAGCCTTTGTTTTACTCACAATTAAATTATTGCAAGAACTATAGTTCCAGTCCTCCGTACCGGGACCCCATTTAAATATTATAGTTTAAAAACTAAAAACACGCTTTTAGAGTGAATCAGACTAAAGGGTAAAAAATAATTGTTAACATGAATAAAATGACTGTTCTAAAAGCGCTCGATATCAATCGTTATAATTTTTCACTAGTTTCATTCCGAAATGTAGAGTTAGTTTAAAAATGTCATACAAAGCACCCCACACTTTTAGAACAGTCATTTTATTCTCATGTTAACAATTATTTTTTCCTTTTAGTTTGATTAACTCTAAAAGCGTGTTTTTTAGTTCTTTTAAACTATAATTTATTTCAAAAAAGGTAAAGAAGCCCTGTTCGTAAGAATCAGAGCCATCTGTCGAGACAATAGACAACAACAGACCTTCTCCAGTCTCAAGATGAAGCAGGGGCTGTAGTATCCTCCGCTCTCCTCGTAACCGTAGCTGTTCTGGCGCGTGCACATTTCGCTCAGCCAGGAGTTGTCGTAAAAGCAGGGGTGGTCGGGGCTCGGGTTCTCCAGCCAGCAATTCCGGTAAACCTTCCCGTGGCTCTCAGGATATTCTGCACACAAGGACACATTTGAAATTCATTAAGAAATGACCCGATAAAAAAAAAAATTACAACAGAACTTTCATGTCTTTGTATGTACATGTTTCAGCAAAATAAAACACAGTTTACTTTCAAAAATAGAATCTCATTGAAAATTCTTAACTTATTTCGAAGTCAAATTCAAGCAAAAACAAGTAATATAAATTTTTTTTTTTTTTTAAAGTCAATTCCTACTTAGGTCAACAAAGAAAAAAAATTATTTTAATTACTTTTTATTAAATAATTTCAGTTAATATAAATGTACATATGACAGAAACATATTATTAAGTGGCAAAATAAAAAGCGAATTTCCTTGCAATTTTCCATTTTCTTTTTCTATATAGGGTTGGACTATTATTTTTGTTTGTTACTATTTATTGGCTTTCTATTTTTTTTTTTTTTTTTCTCGTTTCTAATTTATGAAGCTGATGGTGGTCTATACTTTCTCATTCTATCCATCTCTTGTAATGTTTCATTATTGCAAAGGAACCTTTCCGCTGAGTTTCGAGCAGACCAGTTCTCCAATTAATTAATTAAATTTAATGAGTAAATTGATATTTGAAAAAAACTGTATTAACATCAAGTGTACTCCACTACAAGTTAAAAAATGTATTTGAACTTGAGTGAATGAATAAAAAGTATTTTATGAACGATTGAAAATTTGAACAAGATTTATATAGGGAGCGTGTGAATTAATAGTAGGAATTGAAAAAAAAAAAAAAAAAAAAACATTTGCGAAAATAAAAATATATATATGTCATGGCTAAAAGCAAAGATTCAACTAACTATCGCCAATGTGAGATTTTTCACAGGACTTTACTTCATTGAAGGATGAAGAATTTTCGAGAGATTTCTGCTAAAAAATTGATAGGCAGCGTCGCCAAAATCATCCACAACGCAAGCTTGGATAAATTACCTTGCACAATGTGCATTGACATAATTTTTACAGAAAAAAAAAAATATTTTGCACAATCAGTAAAATACATTAACCATTAATTATTTGTAAAAATTACTAAACCATTAAAAAATGAAACACTGGTTTGTATATTTATAAGAATTTGCACTTATAAAGGCATTATTGTGTTATTATTCGTAACTTTACATAACAATTTCAGCATACTTTTTATAACGGCTTTTCAGGCATATTTCATATTGTATGTAACAAAAACAGGCATATAACAAGGTTTGAATCAAACACACGACCATTTTGCAGGAGAAAAATTTTTCCAAGATATGTATATGCATATGAAGGGTTTGTTTTTAATTCAAAATCACAAATCGATATATATGAAGTAAAAATTTGAGCGTATGGTAGTATTTCTCTAACTTATAAACTGTAAAACTTACGAGGTTTTTTTTTTTCCCTCTCTATGAATTATTATTATTTTTTGTGCCAGAAATAACGAAAAGGTTTTTCTTTCTGTTATTTTAAATTTTTAAAACAGTAATTTTTTTAGTACAATTGATTTTAAAATGAGCAAATCAGGAATTGTTTGTTTTCAACAGCGTTTGTTTAATATTCGCAAATAATAATAATAATTCAAATGCTAGAATGTATGATAATAAGCAATAACGTTAAATTCCACAACCCTACGAAAATTTATGTGTAATGCAATTCTCAATAAATTAACTTGCATCCCGTGTTCTTCCAACAAAGGAAATACATTCGGAAGTCTTAAATCCGCCATAATTGTTATAAAAGGTGAGCAATAGTCAATGTTTCGAAACATTGTTAACGAATGTTCGCGGCAAAACCTTACCTTAAAGTGGTTGAGTAACTTCGCACTTCGAGTAAGGAAATCGAACATTAAAAATAAAGGAATTCGAAAGACTCTCTTCCAAAATGTTATAAACTAACTGCACGAGTCCAACTTTTGCATTTTGAAAATATTCAAGATCAAGACAATTCCTATCCTCATATATTTTATGTTAAAAAGTAACTCGTAACGAATATCAATTGCATGGAATACGATGAAAAGAAAGAAATAGAAAGATACGATGCAAAAGACAGAAATAGAAAAATACGATGCAAAAGAAAGAAATAGAAAGATACGATGCAAAAGAAAGAAATAGAAAGATACGATGCAAAAGAAAGATACGATGCAAAAGAAAGAACGATGCAGAAAAAGAAATGAAATCAAACGACAGAAATAGAAAGATACTCTCAAAAATAGAAATAGAAAGATACGATGCAAACGACAGAAATAGAAAGATGCGCAAAAGAAAAAATACGATGCAAAAGAAAGAATAAAAATTTAAGAAAGAAATAGAACGATACGATGAAAAGAAAGAAATAGAACGATACGATGCAAAAGAAAGAAATAGAACGATTGAAAAGAAAGAAATAGAACGATACGATGAAAAGAAAGAAATGAACGATACGATGCAAAAAAAAAAGAATAATAATGGAAAGCAGAAAAAAATGAAATCAAATACAGAAAAACTCTCAAAAATAGAAATTCTGTAAATCAACTCAGAAGAGAATAATAATTTAAGATAGCCGAAAATGCAATGAAGCATTTTTTAATTGAATTTTATTAAGTAAATATGATTTTGTTCATGAAATAAAAATAAAAAATAGAAATACAGAGTTAAAATTATTTAAAACACCATATAAATCCACACGTAAAAAACGCTATTTTGGCCAGAAAATTAAACTGCAAAAAATTAAAAACGAGTTTTTATTAATAATGCCAACTATCACTTGACTTTTTTCTTTTTCAAATTATTTATATTTTTTATTCACCGTAAATATGTAAACATCATTCTTCCAGTTTTAAGAATTACATTTTTATTAAAATGGCGAAATAATATCTTAATGCTTTTCTTATTAAGACCAAATTGTAATTCTTAGAAATAATGGTACTTACGTATTAACGCTACCTTTTGGCTACAGTTGGGCCAATAAAGAGCAATCTTGTTGTTCGCACGCACACGCAGTTATCTTTTGAACGCCAACCGCAGCTACAGATTTGGCGGCTTTTAAAATTCTGCTTCCCTCAAACCAGTTGTCTTTTCTAAGTCCCACATGATAAGCACACTGACTGAAATTGCATTTCCAAAATTACGTTTACCAAAATAAAAGTTTCATGCCATGGAATTGGGACATTTTCGTTTTTTTGGTGAAATATTTCGCTCCTGAAAAATAAAATTGCATCTTGTTCTGTTTCTTTTAAGGCAAATCCCAAATACGCATTTTCGTAGCACTAAAAAATGGCATCAAAAATCAGCAAATCTGTAGCTGTTAGATTGGCGACACTTAAAAACCACCAAATCTGTAGCCAAGGTATCGTTAATATATAAGTACCTAAATAATTTCTTTTTAAATGGAAAAATGAGCTGTGCTTTTTAGTCCGAGCCAGGATTGCTTGGAATAATACGCATCTGGTTTAATGGCGGGTGAATCGATTATTATCCCGGGTGCTAATCAGATATTGAGTGCTCAAAGCTGCTTTGAACAAATTTATATATATAGTCATCAAGTTTAAAGTCAAATATTTATCTCCATATCAAGGATCTTTTTCCATTTCGGAATGAAATTGGTAGTTGATCATTGCTACCCATTCAAGCATGTTCGTGCGAATTCTATTTCAATGATGTGTATTCAGAAAACTGAAAAAATAAAAACATATAGAGTGCCGAAGACTTGGCCGGAATTTTGGCCTTTTAAGTTTTGATTACGGGTCTGATGGCCGAGTGGCTAGCGCTCGGTACCACAGGTTTTCGGGCTCGTGTCCGGCGGTGCCATGGATGTTTGTTAGTGTTTCGGAATCCCCTTTAGGCCTGTGGGTCCCAGTCAAACTGGATCGTAGAGCGTTGCGGGGGTAGTGTGACTCCGCGTCAGTAGCCTATCTTCAAGCTACACGCACTGCCTGGGTAGTGCTAACTGAGTAACATTGGTGCAGCGCTTGCCTTAAGGCATCGAAGACAACTGTCTAAGTGTTTACCAGCCCTTTTTTTACTTTTTTTTTTTACACCAGTTTTTTTTAGAACAAAAATAATAATAATAGTTTCTTTCTTTCTTAAAATGGAAAAATAAACTGTGCTTAGTCCGACCCCGGATTGCGTGGAATGGTACGCATCCGGTTTTATTGCGGAAAAAGGATGAATCGATTATTGTTAGGGGTGCTAGTCAGATATGCAGGTATATATTGTTCAAAGCTGAGTATACGGAATTTTCTTCATCTAATTTTTTTCTTTTTAATATCTTGCAATCAATTTTTAATTATTACAAATTAAAATTCTTTTTTGTTGCAATTAAAATCCCTTCAAAATGACACTGCTCTTTCGAATCCTCCCGATTTGGCCGGTTTCCAGTTTCCAGTTGGTCGGTGATCGCAAAAACATAAATAAAACTTAAAGTAATAAGTTTAATAACTAATAATAAGTTAAATAATAATAAATAAAAAATAATTAAAAGTAGTTTACATTTTTCGAAATGTAAATTAATTTCGAATTAATAAAAAAAAAAAAAAAAAAAAATACAAACTGTTTGAAACGGTTTCTTTTCTTTTTACTCAAATGAGTTAAAAATTGGTTCTCATCTATTCCGTATTTTAAACATCCATCTTTAAAATCAAATTCAAATCAAAGTTGAAGTTTAAAGTCAACTATTTAGCTCCATAATGCATCTTTTTTCCAAAGCAGATCGGACATACATTTTGAAACGAAACTGGCAGTGGACCATGATTACCCATTCAAGCATGTACGTTTAAATTCTATATCCGCATGCGTATTCGGAAAAAAAAAAAAAAAAAAATTAAAAATAAAAACATATATAGAATGCCAAAGACTTGGCAGGATTTGCGGTTTTTTAGTTGTTGTCGTGTCGTATCCCTCATGGAGGGGGAAGAAGGGAGAAGGTTTTGATGGAGAACCCGTAGGTTGAAGTCTGACTTCTGCTCCGTGAAGCTGATAAAGGTTTTAGGTTTAGATTTCATTTGATTTGTCGCTCTACGGTCACCTTGTGCACACTTTGGGCTCATTAGACCGGGATCTAGAGTTTAAAGTGGATTCGAATCCCTCACAAACATCCATGCCACCGCCAGGATTTGAACCTGTAGCCTACGGTACCAAAAGCCATAGCGCTAGCCAATTGACCATCAAGCCGCAGCTGATAAAGGAGGGAAGTCCCTTCCGGGAGCAGTTTTAGGGGAAACTACCCCAGAAAAATCCCACCCTGTAGTCCGATTAAAGTGGCGAAATGCTGAGCATCCCAAACGCCATCAAGTTTCCTCGTTTTTGAAACAGTGTCTACAACAAAGCCGCCAGCGGAGTGAACCTCCGCCCTCATGGCTCACCAGCGGCGCACGTTTCCACTGAGCCACGAGTCGCTGGGCCTTTTTATTTGTTTGATTAAAATGTATCGTTCATCATCACAGAGTATCTTTCATTTGTGCAGTATTTGGAAAAATTAAGACAAATTGAACAATCGAACATCTCCAGTCAAGTGACAATGACGTGATTTTGGCACCTGATCAAGTCAAGTCATCAAGTTGGCGGATATCGTATTTGATATGCACACGCTTATGGACATGCATACTCTATTTTTGTTTTTTGAAAGCAAGAATTTCCATTTTCGTTCGGTAATAATTAATAATTTTCTTCTTAATTTCGAACACCAGCGTAAAAGGTGTTCGAAAACTAGTGTTTAGTTTGCGTTTTCGGAAAATGGAATTAGAGGAAATCTGGGGGGGATCGGAAGCGTTGAATGTGCCGATGAAAGATAAGCAGAATGGTGTGTCGTTTGGCATGGCACGATGACACTCTTTAAAACGTGGACTTAATCGATTCCTTTTTGGAATCATCGGCAAAAACTGTTTGGCCATTCTAGCAATTGTATAATTAAATTAAGACATTGAGAACATTTAATTCATTTCATAGATTAAGAACATTCATACATTTAATTCATTCATTCATAGATTGAGAACATTCATACATTTAATTCATTCATTCATAGATTGAGAACATTCATACATTTAAAAATTTATTCATATATATTATAAAATTCCAAATTCGATTTTATAAAAACATTCATACACGAAAAAATACAAAATAAATAAAATATATATAAAATTCCAAACGATTTTATAAAAAAAGCACATGAAAAAAATATATATATATATATATATATATATATATATAAAATATAAAATTCCAAACGATTTTATAAAAAAGCCCATGAAAAAAATACAAAATAAATAAAATAACTATAAAATTCCAAACGATTTTATAAAAAAAGCACATGAAAAAAAAAAAAAAAATATAATAACTATAAAATTACAAACGATTTTTATAAAAAAAGCACATGAAAAAAATTTAAAAAAATATATATATATAAAATTACAAACGATTTTATAAAAAAGCACGTGAAACAAAATACAAAAATAAATAAAATAACTATAGAATTCCAAACGATTTTATAAACAAAGCACGTGAAAAAAAAATTAAAAAAAAATATATATACATAAAATTCAAACGAATTCATTCATTCATAGATTGAGAACATTCATATATTTAATTGAATATTCTTGCATGAATAAAAATACAGCACAAAAGAAAAGTGAATAGTGTACTACAACGATAAAGAAAAGCAGGCATTCTTATTCAGTCGTTCTCCTTTTTTTTACTTATAATCTCTCACTTTTTATTGTTGTGGATGATCTTTTTTTCGGTTTGTGGAAGATTTTTGATGTCATTTATTAAGACGTCAAAATTAATATAAAAGTAAATGTTAATAATAAGATGTATGCGTATAAATAAAAATAAAAAAACTGGGGAAAAAATAAGTAAAAAAATAAAATATATAAAAATAAATATAAATAAATAAAAAGGGAGGTATTTAGCATTCAAAATAACACTTAATATAAAATAAATATACCATAGCAAAATAACACATCAATATAAAATAAATATAATAATAAAAAACTTCTCCCGAAAATACAAGAATGAGTGTCTATTATATAAAAAAAAAAATTGAGAATTTTATTTCAGTAATAGTAATTAAAAACGGAACAATTTTAAAAAAAAATCCTAATACTATGAGATAAACCATTTTTTTAATTTATCACCTATAAAATCATGGATATTGTTTTCCGAAAGAGGAGTTTTTCGTTTCCTTGATGAATCTTTTCGTGTCCTGGACAACTTTCAATATTTCTTATTGGTCTATTTTTTTTTTTTAAATTTCTGTTACGAACTAGTCTTATTGGTTTTAATTAACTTTCTTTCCCGTGCTTTTTTATAAAACGTTTGCTTTTTTTTAAATTTTTTTCACGTGCTTTTTTTTTTAAAAATCGTTTGGAATTCTAGTTATTTTATTTATTTTGTATTTTGTTTCACGTGCTTTTTTTATAAAATCGTTTGGAATTCTATAGTTATTTTATTTATTTTGTATTTTGTTTCACGTGCTTTTTTTTTTTTTTTTTTTAAATCGTTTGGAATTCTGTCCTCTTTCTTCTTAAAAACACACACATTTAACTTTTAAATAGTCATCTGGCGAGCATGCGCAGTAGAAGAAATAAATAAACAAACTGAGAGCTCACTGCGCAAGAGGTCGTCGAAGGCGCCCACAATCCGAGAGAGGTTGCCGGGGGGCAGCCGGGTGGAGTACCGGCTCTCGATGCCGTTGTCCGAGCGCTCCAGGAACGGGTAGAGCTGCAGGGAGCCTGGAAGGGTGGAAAAATCTTCACATTAATGACCCCAGCAGTCAGCTATCGACGAAGCACGATAATTTACTCTGATAAAATATATTCAGATCTTAATGGGCTACAAAAGTTGGAAATGGAGTTTTTTTACCTACAATGATAACAATAAAAGCATTCTTTTAAATATAACTACTCTTTTATTCGTTTGATACACTAGTAAAGCTAATAGACCAGATAAACAAGACCATTCAATAAAAACTTACAATTATTCTGGACTCGCTTTTTAAAGCAAGGATTCCCATTGACAATCTGGAAACTAGTCTACTTACCACGAGTAAAGAGTGGTAGAATGAGAAAAAAATTATTATTATTTATTTTTTATTTTTTATTTATTTATTTTTGCTATAGTATGAGCATCCGAAAATGATATCTTTAAACGGCAGGCAGAATGCGCTGTTTAGGCCAGTCGACAGCATCCTGTAACGATAGGTGTCATTATCAGAACTTTTGTCCGATGTTTTCGAATTCATGCAAAGACGGATCCGTTTTTGCATGAAAGTGGTAGAATCAGTTTGGCCTATGTATTTTGAGCCTACATATATAGTTGGCCTACTTTCTGTTAGGAATAAAAAATGCCATGAATGACCTAGACATTCTTCATTTTCATTGGCGCAATATTCCTATGGTGGACCAAGGCCGTCTGCCTACTGGCAGATTTCGAGACAGGAGATGTTTTCTTTTTTATAGGGGGTTGTCAGCTCTACGCCCAACGTTCTACAGTCATATTAGACCAGGGGGCCTGAATAGCTGAATGCATAGCGCTTGGTGCCACAAGTTTCGGGTTAGAATCCCGGCGGTGCCATGGATGCTTGCAGTGGTTCGGAATCCACTTTAAGCTGTAGGTCCCAGTCTCCTATGACCTTCGAGCGTCACAGAGCCCAATCAGACTTCTTCTCACCCCCATCACTCCCAAACTGTAAAGGGGCAACTCAGCTCTAGGCACAGTGATGTGGTGTAGTAGTAGTCATATTACCCCGGACCTACGGTTTAACGTGGATTCCGAACACTTCGAACATCCATTAGCACCGCCATGACTCGAATCCGAAGCATGTGGCACCGTGCGCCACAGAGCTAGTCACTCGGCCATCAGGCCCGGACCAGAACGTTCCTTATGGGAAACTTTAGAATTGGCCGAATGACCACCATGATCACCAGATTTGTCTTTTCACGGAGGCATTAGCTAGAACTTACCTGGAGATTTAGAAATTGTACCGAAATCCTGTACCTTGCCTTAGGAAATGTTTGGGATTTGTCGGGATTAATTTAGTTTAAAATCCTTTAAAATTAAGCCTGATATTGATGATCAGCACCCGTATTGAAGAAATCACTTATATAAGGAGAAGGAAAATAAAAAGCTATTCCTAAAGGCCCTGACCTCCTTCCGTAGATATACTGTTCGTGATCGAAGTGGCCCACCGATGATCCAACCCTCAATTTTCTAACTGGTAGGGGGCTACATAGGTTGAAGTAAGGAGAAAAAAAAAAAAACAGCCACTATTTTCAGAAATGATAAGATTCGATTGAAACTACGACAGTGTCTCACATTGATAGTTGCTCTACCGGATAAGGATTTTCCGTGTTTTTCTCCTATACGATACGCAATGCAGGGCAGTTACCCTAAAAAGTCCTATCGTTAAATTACGACCTGCCATCCTTATTCGTAGGTGGACTGTTCGAACATACACGACATCCATGCCACGTCCAGGATTCGAACCTGGAGCCTGAAAGAGAGATAACCCATTTACCATCAGGCTGTTTGTTGCTATGAATGAGGTAGAAAAAAATGACATAAACGTTAAGTGTAAAAAAAAAAAAAATGACATGCTGTATAATGAAGCCACCAAAGCATCGCTTAACGTGTGAAGATCAATGGTAAAATGAAAAGCGGTTCTCTGCATTTTCCATCTTCCTTTCTGCACTTTACGGTCATTTTAGGCACACATCAGACTGGGACCTACAGTTTGACGTTGATTCCGAATCTCTCGTAAACATCCAGGCCACCGCCAGGATTCGAAGCCTTTGGTACGAAAGGCCACAGCGTTAACCAGTTGGCCATCAGGCAGAAACAACATTTCGGAGTTATATTTTTGATGAGTGTAATGGAAAACATTTGGCAACAAAGTATGTATTCGAAATGTTTCATTTAAACACTGGTGGCAAAGAGAACAGAAAAGAGAAATCTAAAAGGGCCTGAATGGCCGAGTGGCTAGCGCTCTGGCGCTCGGTACCACAGGTTTCGGGTTCGAGTCCCGGCGGTGCCATGGATGTTTGTAGTGGTTCGAATCCACTTTAAACCGTAGGTCCCGGTCTAACACGATCGTAGAGCGTTGTGGAGAGTGACATATTAAAAATAAGGAAAAACTAACTGTTCATATATATAGTGATTAGGGGATTATAGTCCTTGCTGCTTCACATCCCCATATACCACTTCATTCATCATCAAGAAATCTAAAAAAGTGAAAAATAAAGATCTTCCAATGAACCTTATTTTTTTTGCAGCAGATGTTTATGTTTGGTTTTCTTTGTCACTGTATGATCATTTTGTGCACAAGGATAAACAGACCGGAACTCACAGTTTAAAGCGGATTCCGTATCATTAGCAAACATCCATGCCAAGAGCAGTCACCAATACAAGCTGCGGTGGTTTATTTCTGACCCTTTCCTGTAACAGTCTGGTGATGTCGTTTTTTTCGATGTCAGTAGTAGCACAGATGTAGAATACTGTGTGTTGTACATAGATCATACGTAATGATCTTTAAAAAAATCTGTTATAAAAAAAACACCAAATGTTGTGATCGGGGATTAACTAGGCCTATCCATTAACTTTTATAAGAAGCGCGATGACATCAGAGAAAAGTGTGCAGGCTCACCATCATGGAACTATACACTGAAGTGACAAAAGTCATGGGATAGCAATATGCAAATTTTCAGATGGCAGTAGCATCGCGTAGAACAGGTATAAATGCGCAGTGCTTTCGCAGAGCTTTCATTTCTGTTCAAGTTATTCATGTGAAGAGGTTTTGACGTGATGATGACCGCGCGACGGGAATTAACAGACTTTGAACGCGGAATGTTAGTTGGAGCTAGACGCATGGGTCATGCCATTTCGGAAATCGTTAGGGAATTCAACATTCCCAGATCCACTGTGTCAAGAGTGTGCCGAGAGTATGAAATTTCAGGCATAACATCCCACCATGGACAGCGCAGTGGTCGACCGCCTGCACTTAACGACCGAGACCGGCGACGTCTGCAAAGAGTCGTAAATTCTAACACACTGCGTCAAATAACCGCAGAAATCAATGTGGGACGTACAAGCGACTTGTCTGTTAGAACTGTGCGGAGAAATTTGGCTTTCTTGGGCTATTCCAGCAGAAGACCGACTCGAGTGCCTTTACTGACAGAACGACATCGCTTGCAGCGACTCTCGTGGGCACGTGAGCATATCGGTTGGTCCCTAGATGAATGGAAAACCGTGGCCTGGTCCGATGAGTCACGATTTCAGTTGGTAAGAGCTGATGGTAGGGTTCGAGTGTGGCGCGGACCCCACGAAGCCATGGACCCAAACTGTCAGCAAGGCACTGTTCGAGCTGGTGGTGGCTCCGTAATGGTGTGGGCTGTTTTTTCATGGCATGGACTTGGTCCTCTGGGGCGACTGGACCGAACATTGACTGGAAATGCTTATGTTCAGCTACTTGAAGATCACTTGCTACTTGAAGATCCCTGTTCGCGATTGGTTTGAAGAACATTCTGGACAATTCCAACGAATGATCTGGCAACCTAGATCGCCCGACATGAATCCTATCGAGCATTTATGGGACATCATCGAGAAGTCTGTTCGTGCCCAAAATCCTGCACCATCAACGCTTTCACAATTATGGACGTCTATCGAGACAGCATGGCTCAATATTCCTGCAGAAGACTTCCAACGACTTGTTGAGTCCATGCCACGTCGAGTTGCTGCACTTCGCCGGGCGAAAGGAGGGACGACACGATATTAAGAGGTATCCCATGACTTTTGTCACTTCAGTGTATATATTTGTTTTGAATATGTCATCAACAAACTTTACCAGCATTCGAACCCATATTGCCAGGAAAAAGTCTATTTTGATTCCCTTCTTACCGTTTCAACAAATACGATCAACTTGTGCAGCACTACTTTAGGAATAAGTCCATATTTATTAATAGTATAAGCAGTTTGTGAGTGAGGCCTGATGATCGAGAGATTAGCGCTCTGAAGCTCGATGTTACAGTTTTGAGTTCGAATCCCGACGGTGCCATGGATGTTTGTAGTGTGTCGGAATCCACTTTAAACCGTAGGTCTCATATGATTACTACTACAACAACAACACACCCCATCGCTGTGTTGCCCCTATACAGTTCGGGAAAGATGTGGGAGAGAAGAAGTCTAATTATAGGCTCTGTGACGTTCCACTGTCCTATGAGACCGGGTCCTACGGCTTAAAGTGGATTTCGAACCACTACAAACACCCATGGCAACCAGAAACCAAGTAGTACCGAGAGCTAGAGCGCTAGCCACTTGGCCATCAGGCCCCTTGTCTAATATGATTGTAGAGCGTTGGACGTAAGGCTGACAAGTCTACCCCGTAAAAAGAAAAACATCTCCTGTCTCGAAATCTGCCAGTAGGCTTTTGTGACACCATAGTGTCCACTATAGAGTTGTGCCAATGATGATTTTATGAACAGTTGTTCTCCAATAAATTGTATTTGTTTTAAAACAGAGTGCAAGAATACGTTTTCAACATTTGATCGAACCTTGTTTGACTATGGGCACCAGATTGGCCGTTCGGTCTACGGCCTTTGGAAACAGCTTTCCTCCTCCGTACAGAAAGACGCACAGCAAGAAGGTGACGGCCACGACTCCGGCCGCTACAAAAGGACACCCTGTGGAAAATAAAATCCAGTTATGTTTTAAAAAACAAAACAAGCAAGATAAAAAAAAATTTTAAAGTCAATTTCTATTTTTTTTCAATTCCTTCTATTAGCTCACATACTCCCTATATATATCTTGTTCAAATTTCCAATCCTTAATAAAATACTTTTTATTCATCCACTCGAGTTCGAATACATTTTTCTTTTCAAATTGCAATGGAGGACACTGGATGTGAATGTAGTTTTTCCAAATATTGATTAATTCATTTAATTTAATGAATTCATTTTAGTTTTTTTTAGATTTAAGTTACATATATCTAACAATAGATGGCGCCAGATGTAAGAGGAAAATTTCAACTTTATTTATAAAGGACTTTTCTGCAATAGAGTGAAAAAAAAAAAAAGTAGGAATTGATTTTAATTTTTTTTTATATATTAGTTGTTTTCCCTCTATTGCAGAAAAGTCCTTTATAAATAATTTTCATTCATTTTTAAAGTTTATCTGGCGCCATCTATGGGTAGATACATGCAACTTAAATCTAAAAAATAAAACTAAAATGAATAAATTAATATTTGAAAAAAAATGTATTGACATCCAGTGTCATCCACTACAAGTTTAAAAGAAAAATGTATTTGAACGTGAGTGGATGAATAAAAAAGTATTCTATGAACGATTAAAAACGATGTGAACAAGATATATATAGGGAGTGTGAGAGCTAATAGTAGGAATTGAATATAATACAATTGGAAAAAAAGAACATTTTATTTAATGCCATGTGATCTTAAATAATTTATTTAAGACAGCAGTAAAAGAGCAACAGACATTATTCATTTTAAGAAGAAAGAAACTTTTACAAACATTGTTTTGCCATTTGGAAAACCGCACACATCATTTATAGGCTAGCGTATTTGAATACTTTATAAAACATTTGGTTTTTTCGCCATTCACTTAATTGCACATAGTTGAAATTTAGCTTATATCTAAATTGGATCTTTATTATACTTGATAAAATCGCTAATAGCTAAGCGTCACGTTTAATATGCATAATTAGTAAATTCCTTTACTATTATATGCTTACTTTATATTATACTTATTACTTTATTTCAAAGATGACAACAATTGGCTTTTGAAGTCTTTTCTAATCAGATCTCTAAAGTGACTAACATAATTTTTTTTTTAAAGAAAATTTTGATGATACTTTAGGCTTTGATGACACCTTTTGATAACACTTAGGTTTTTATTTGGATTTTCACCATTCATTGTTTATAAATAGCGGCCGTACCATGCTGAATATACCGGTTCTCGTTAGATCACCGAAGTCAAGCATCATTGGGCGCTGTCAGTACTTGGGTGGGTGACCACCTGGGAACACCGCGTGCCGTTGACATTCACAAATTTGGGACCTGAATGGCCGAGTGTTCTAGCGCTCTGGCGCTCGGTTACACAGGTTTCGGGTTGGAATCCCGGCGGTGCCATGGATGTTTATAGGGGTTCGGAATCCACTTTAAGCCGTAGGTCCCGGTCTCCTATGACTGGAGCCAAAGTCAACGTCAAAACCAACGTCACGGAGCCAAAGTCAGACTTCTACCTACGGGTGCTCCATCACAACAGAAGCTGCTTCCTTCCCCTTCAATCATAAGTACGTATGGGCTCGTGGGCTTGGCCAGCCAAGGGGGATAAGAAACAACAACAACATAAATAATCAGGTTGGTTCAAATAGGCATGCATTTTAAAGTAATTCTATAGATAGTGAATTTAACTTTCGAAATGAGAAATTGTAGCACGGAAAGTCTAAGCAAAAGGTCTCGTATCTGAACTGGAAATGGGAATTATAAATCTATAAGCTAGAAAGCTCGTTCAAGATGGAGATTGCGACCATCCCACCAGACACCATGCTTCGGAATGTTCATTTTACATTTCAGAAGATTTTTTTTTGTTCTAATGCAACTGGCAACCACTTAGAGAATTGTCTTGGATGTCTTAAGGCTCATCAAATATTCTGTCTTTACTTTCGTAACGCCCGAACCTGTGGTTTAGTGGAGGCTAGTGAGACTTCTATCTGCCATACAAAGCTATAGGTGTGTAGGTCCAGGTCAAGCTGTAGGTCCCGGTCTAATAAGCCTAAAGTGTGCACAAAATGACCGTGAAACGACAAGACAAACCAAATCTTTTTTTTTTTAACTTCAGTTAAAATTATGTGAATTTTGATTTAAATTATATAGTAGCCTTGGAATTTTTGAATTACACTTCATAGCGACATTTTAAACTTTCCTCTTTTAGATCGGTTAAAACTCGACTCGTAACTCAGTGACAACATGCAGCAGCGGTGAGCATTAGGGGTGGAGGTTCTACCCGCTGGTAGCTTTGTTGTAGAAGCTGTTTCAAAAAACGAGGAGGCTCTATGGCGTTTGGGATGTTCAGCATCTTGCCTCGTCAGTTGGACTACCTGGTGGGAGTTTTTCCGGATTTTCCCCATACGATAAGCACATGCGGGGTAGTTCCTCCTAAAAGGTCTTCCGGGTAAGCACTGCCCTCCTTCTTCAGCGACACGGAGCAGAAGTCAGACTTCTACCTACAGGTGCTCCATCATAACAGAAGCTGCCCCCTTTACCTATGTAGACTACTTAGGGTGCACGCCCCGCGCTGCTTGATACTGAGGGACGAGTCACACAACAACACAAATTCTTTACGGACAGTGTAGCATAAATCAAAACAATGTAAACACCCATGAATCCTATAACTCTCGGAAAGAAAAAGGAGATTAAAAAAGAAAACTGTTTGCGACATACTTACAGCCGGAGCAGAGAATGTTGTTGTTCTGCTTGGTGGCGTAGCTGACGTGGGGCTGGGGCAAGCTGACTGGGGCTGTCACCGGGTAGCTCTGGGTATGGTGCATGGTGGGAAGCCTAAGGAAGACATAATTGGTAATTTGCATTTCACCTTGATTGCTATTTTTGAAGGAGTATTTATTTGAATTTTTCTTTTATAAAACTCTTGAATTATAATATAGTTTTGCCCATAATATAATAAAGCGCGCATCATGTTTGCCAGTGTGGTGCAAACATAATTCCTTACGTGCCTTTTACTTTACTCGCCAATCTAACACATGCAGTGATAAATTGGCGATTTTTTGGACACTCTTAATTGTTGGCCATTACTACTGTATGTTACAGGTGCGAAAGGAAGTAAAAGGTCTACAGTCCTACAACGATTTTAAAAAAGTTCATTTTTTTACATGTAAAAAAATGTACATTTAATTTTTCTGTAGATTTCTCATTATATATTTTATCAATAAATTTTCCTCCCTAAAGTGATAAAAAAAAACAATACAAAAAGTTCATATATTTTATTTTTTAATCTCATATAACAAAATGATCAATGCTGTAAACGAACAAACATTTTTTTTGTATTCTATTTATTTTTAGTAAGCACATAGTTAAATAAATGCATGACTTGAGAAGAATTTCTGGGAATGCTCAAAATCGCTTCGCAACATTTTTTTGTATGTGTAAATAAATGCACGCAGGGAAAAGAGGCCAAAGAGCGATGCAGCGCCTACTGTCGTACAAAAAGGATTGGAGATGAGAAATCAAACTTTATGTTCCTTTAGAATAGCGGGAAGCACTCTATTATATGAACCGACCACTAATTGTAAGGTTGGTTTGTCGCTCTACAGTCATTTTGTGCACACTTTAGCTAATTAGATCGTAACCTACACTTTAACGTGGATTCCGAACCACGAACACACATTCATGCCTCCGCCAGTATCCAAACCTGGAGCCTGTGGTACCAAAGGCTGATTGTATGATAAAAAGCAAGCGGCCAATACGGTCATAGGGAGAAAAGTACTTTGGATGGAGTTTTAATTACAATTCGAACTAATTTTAATTCTTAATAATTAAAATTATTTTCTTAATAATAATAATAAAAAAAAAATAGTTAAAAAATTGTACGACAAAAACTGTTCCATTTTTTTCTCCAAAATTGTTTTTAAGCGTCGCGTATGCCTAACATCCCTAAGAAGTAATAGATTCGTCCATTTCTGCGTTTAAACAGGATGTTTACATTTCCACACAATCGGTGGTTGAATTACGCTGATGTTCCTCGAATTACATGTAAATAGATATACGTTTTATAATTTATTATTTTTTTATAGTTTTACTTTCAATTACAATGTCATCTGTCAAGGAGTATAAAACACATTCTATAGTTGTTTCTTAGGTTTAGTTGTAAACTCAACTGTAAATGAAAAGACTGCCTAGACGTGAGTTTCCATTCCACACGTGTTATCTTCTTTTTCTTTTATCATAAATTGAGACAACTTTCAGTTGATATAATAAAATATTTATTGGTACAAATACTTGATCGAGCCACCGCCCGCCATCGGCAACTCCGTCACGTTCCTTTTTTCTGCCCCTGCTCTTACATTGCCCCGTGGAATCCCCGTACAAGACAACAACCTTATATGGAGTTACAGGAGGAGGAATTATGGAAGAGTCTCTTGTTCGTGGCGCCATCTGTTGTTATTTATAAGGACAAATAGTTTACACACGCTCATCGAACCACACCCATTATCTATTGCCTTGTGATCAACATCCACGAATTTATTACTAATATTTTTAAACATACTTGCAGGTACAGGAGGACATATACTGTACATTTCAGAATTTAAGCCGAGAGCGCGTTTGCTCTTCAGAATATTTGCCTAATATTCAAATCTCACACAGAAAACGAAATGAAAAAAAAATATCCTTTTTTTTTTTTTGTTCAAATATGTTGCTATGAGGGCGAAAATGTTGCCAAATATGTAAAAGGGATGGAATCTTTACCATTCAAATCGCTGCAAAGTAAAACGCCAGACGGCAACGACGATAGTTATAACTCTGGTAACCCTATCAATCTAATCTCTGGACTAGTCATAAAATAGAGTGCGTCCTCTTATTCTGAAGGGACACATCCATGATTTTCTGATTTTACTTTTCGTATGCTTATTTACTTTTTATGGGACAGACCTTGATCACTTAATTGCATTTTTATAAACCATGTTTATTCTATCAATGCTCTCTATCCCAAGACAGGAGCATCAGGATCTCTACTCAGCCAAGGGACTCCGTGAATCAACACTGACTGACTGACTGACTGACTGAAGGAACAGAAAGTCTACCGTCCTTTTCGTACCAGAGTAGGTGCTGTATCGCCCCTTGGCTTCTTTTCTCTGAGAGCATTTATTTAGAAAACGTAAACATGTTACGAAACGATTCTGTACATTTCAGAGAAATGCTTCCTCTGAAGTTGTATATTTATTGAACTTTATATAATGTTTATGTCATATTTTGTTTTATTAAAGATATATAAATACAAGAACTGTATTTTGTTTATAACTCTGATCATTTTGTATGAAATAGAGTGAAACATTAAACAGATTTCATAAAAGTATATATTTTTATTTTTGAATCAATTTTTGAGGAAATATATTATTGATAATTTTTATAAATGTTTCACTTTTATATTTTAAGTTAAAAAAAAATGAAACAATTCTTTAGAAAACTAATGATAATAGACCTTTTTTGATGAGGATAATAGATCTTTTTCTTTCTTCGCGCCAACAGCTTAGAGTGGTAATGGTCGACAGTAAAGATTATTGTCGAATATCATCGCCAAGCTATCATCTCATATGTTAAACTACTAAAACCTGAAATACAGACCTAGAACTCATTCTAAATGAGTGCTATTTGCGCCAAACTTGCAACCCTGATGAGTGCTTTATAATATTAATACTCTTCAAAAGCACACTGCAGTAAGATTTGTGGTTGTACACTCTTCTTGCACCCTCTTTGTATTGGAAGTGCATTAATTTCAAATTGAATGTTGTCGCTAAGATCTTCAATAATGTACGGAGCTACTAATAGCCACTGTTTTTAAATAACTCAACGAAAATGGTGATAATCAGTTCTGGTTTCTTAATATTAGAATCTTTTCATTTAGCTCTACTACTATTCTGTAACCACGTTGACTATGAACTTTTTGAGCGTTTTCACAAATCTTGACCTTTGTTGCATATAAGTTGACATTAAACTCTTTCACCCAAGATTTCGTCAAGTTTTGGATTTTATATTCAGTTAGATCACCAAGACCTTTCGGATCTCGAGATAGAACAGCGAGAACTGAACCTGCGGGGATGGACTCTGGTCAACACCCGCTACATGAAAACTCTCCTCCACTGGGATCTTTTCAGTCTTCTTCTACACTTTGCATAATTTGGAAAATCTGAACACATCAAAGTTTCGATCGGTTTTGGTTTGTCGCTCTACGGCCACTTTTTGCATATTTTGGGCTATTTAGACGAATCTACTGTTTAACTTTGATTACTACTATACTACATCACTGTGTCTAGAGCTGAGGTGCCGCTTTACAGTTTGGGAAGGATGAGAACAAGTCAGATTGGGCTCTGTGACGCTCTACAGTCATAGGAAACCGAGACCTACGGCTATTCCGTACCACTACTAACATCCATGCCGCCACCGGTTCTAACCCGAAATCTGTTGCATCGAGCACTAGACACTCGACCATTCAGGCCTCATTTAACGTGGATTCCCAACCACTCACAAGCAACCATGCCACCGCCAGGATTCGAACCTGATACCTGTGATACCAAAGGCCCGAGCGCTAGCCAATTGGCCATCAGGCAGCGCATAGTCTTGAAGTGATTAGCATTTCAAATTGAACATGTAAATATAATGCTCACATCCTGAACCAACTACCTCAACTACCTATCTACCATTGTTTATACACTGAGGTGACAAAAGTCATGGGATACCTCTTAATATCGTGTCGGCCCTCCTTTCGCCCGGCGAAGTGCAGCAACTCGACGTGGCATAGACTCAACAAGTCGTTGGAAGTCTTCTGCAGGAATATTGAGCCATGCTGTCTCGATAGACGTCCATAATTGTGAAAGCGTTGATGGTGCAGGATTTTGGGCACGAACAGACTTCTCGATGATGTCCATAAATGCTCGATGGGATTCATGTCGGGCGATCTAGGTGGCCAGATCATTCGTTGGAATTGTCCAGAATGTTCTTCAAACCAATCGCGAACAGTTGTGGCCCGGTGACATGGCGCATTGTCATCCATAAAATCCCATCGTTGTTTGGGTACATGAAGTCCATGAATGGCTGCAAGTGATCTCCAAGTAGCTGAACATAAGCATTTCCAGTCAATGTTCGGTCCAGTCGCACCAGAGGACCAAGTCCATGCCATGAAAAACAGCCCACACCATTACGGAACCACTACCAGCTTGAACAGTGCCTTGCTGACAGTTTGGGTCCATGGCTTCGTGGGGTCTACGCCACACTCGAACCCTACCATCAGCTCTTACCAACTGAAATCGTGACTCATCGGACCAGGCCACGGTTTTCCATTCATCTAGGGACCAACCGATATGCTCACGTGCTCACGAGAGTCGCTGCAAGCGATGTCGTTCTGTCAGTAAAGGCACTCGAGTCGGTCTTCTGCTGGAATAGCCCAAAAAGCCAAATTTGTCGGCACAGTTCTAACAGACAAGTCCCTTGTACGTCCCACATTGATTTCTGCGGTTATTTGACGCAGTGTTGCTTTTGTCTGTCAGAATTTACGACTCTTTGCAGACGTCGCCGGTCTCGGTCGTTAAGTGCAGGCGGTCGACCCCTGCTGTCCATGGTGGGATGTTATGCCTGAAATGTCATACTCTCGGCACACTCTTGACACAGTGGATCTGGGAATGTTGAATTCCCTGACGATTTCCGAAATGGCATGACCCATGCGTCTAGCTCCAACTAACATTCCGCGTTCAAAGTCTGTTAATTCCCGTCGTGCGGTCATCATCACGTCAAAACCTCTTCACATGAATAACTTGAACAGAAATGAAAGCTCTGCGAAAGCACTGCGCATTTATACCTGTTCTACGCCATGCTACTGCCATCTGAAAATTTGCATATTGCTATCCCATGACTTTTGTCACTTCAGTGTATATTTCGCACATTAAAACTTTATTTGTTATTTTTGGGCAACAACACATTGAAGTGACGATTTTGAGGAATTAATTTTCATGGAAAACTCCAGAACAGCTAAGAAAAAAAAAATGATCACATGGTAAGCATTGGTTTATAATCCATACGAGGAAAGTGTCAGTTTTCTTGCATATAATCAGCTGATTGTATGTGATCAGCTGATTGTAAAAAATGATTGAGGTGGTTAAAGCAGCGAAAATGATCTGATGGAGGAAAGGCAAACCCATAAATTGCGGTCTCTATTGATGCAGCGTTTGTTCGCCTAGTGGCTGTGTTTCTTGAACATTCTATGCGTCGCTTATGTTATGATGACTGGTAGTGGGGAATCCGAATCAAGAGTCAGGAGTCGAATATTTTTAAAGGAGTCAGAGTCAAATATCTTTTTAAAACTCTTTTATAAAAATAATGTGTGTTTTTCCAACATTTTAGGAATGAATTTAATGTGGAATTCGAACCACTCACGAACCTCCATGCCATCACCGGGATGCGAACTTGAAGCCTGTGGTACCCACGGCCAGAGCGCAGCCAATCGGCCAACAGGCCGCGAATAGTTGAAGGGAATTTTTCATCTTTCTCTAACACAACCACTAGCACAGACAATGACTGCTTTAGCAGCAAACCTAAAAGTGTACATTTAATCTAAACAAAAGTTATCTTGGATCCATAATAGAAGAAGATCTCATAGAAACTATTTTATTCTTAAGAAAAATAAGATTGAACGTGTCATAAATAAAGCATCTTTGAGCTTAAAATACACATTTCCTTTTGCTTGTCTTTAGCTATTCTATAATAAAGTTAAGTATGTGTATTTAGTACTGTTATTTTATAGGTTACATTTGTATATGGAGCCTGATGGCCGAGTGTCTGGCGCTCGATGCAATAGGTTTCAGATTCGAGTCCTGGAGGTGGCATGGATGTTGATGAGGGGTTCAGAATCCACTTTAAACTGTAGATCCCAGTCTAATATAACTGTAGAGCGTAAGACTGACAACTCCCCTAGCCCGTAAGAGAAGCATGTCCTGGCTCGAAATCTGCCAGAAAGCTGACGGCTTTGGCACCATTGGGCTGTTGCGCCAATAAAAAGAAGAAAACATATGTTTATTTTTGTAAAAGCAAATTCAGAGAAGAAAAATGTATTTTAAGTGAGTGCAAAAAATGTACCTTAAAATTGTAAAAAATACTCCATTATGAAAAAATGTTTTTATTGATATACGAGTTCCCTAAAAGTCGTTGAATTTATTTCACACATTCTTCTAAATCCATTAGTCAATATCTTAGTGCAAAAAGTTATGGTAAACGAACAGGAGTCAGTATGAGAAATTCGACCCCGAAGTCGAACATTTTTTAGCCGACTCTCCACCTCGTAAAGACACAAACTGTTGGTTTGCCCATGCGCATGCGATCACACGCTATTGGCTGCAAGCTATTCGTGTTTTGGTGCCCGGAAGTAAACAAGCATTTGCGTGACTGTTTATTTCTTTTTACATTTTATACTACATTTAATTTTTTTTTTTTTTAAAACATCAACCGAAGCAAAATAATAATTTTAGCAATTTTCCACCACATAAACTTGATGATACAACCACATGATGAAAATACAAAAAAAAAAAAAAAAATAAATAAATAAATAAATAAAATAAAAATTACTCAAGTTGTTAAAAAAACAGTTACAAAAACATTACTTTCGAAAATTTCAGTGCAAACTTAGAATTCGTTTCACGCAGCTGTATTATTAAAAAACGGGTTCAAACGAAAATACATATATGAAATGAACGAACTAACAGTACCAAGCGTAATGTGAAAATATCAACATAATCGGTTTGGTTTGTCGCTCATCCTTTTACACACACGAGGTTTAAACACGCCGGGACTTACAGTTTAAAGTGGATTCCGAACCACTAGAAACATCCATGGCACCGCCAGGATTCGAATCCGATGCCTGTGGTACTGAGCGTCATTCGGAAATCATGCCCCTCGGTTTGTATGGGTGGATTGCAACGTTACGTATTCATGTCCGACTTGAAATGTTAATAACTTCAGTACATCAATGGAAAATCTAAATACAACACCGTGTAGGGAAAGGTTGAAAGATTCTAGTGGGAGGGGGACGGTGAGCCCCATGTCATGTAGTCGAGAGGGTTAGGGGAATGAGCATACAATCAGGCATCACACACTCAGTTCCCGCTGTTATATCTCGATGTACAAATGTGTTATGGGAGTGATCGAGGGTACATTGAAAAATTCTCGGACAGATCTAACACACTATAAGCACAGTGAAGTAAAATGTATACTTGAAAAAATTAAAAGTGAAATTTTATATATTTTTTATTTACATGCAACGCAGGTGGAAGAAAAATTCGAGGAAATATATTGCAGAAGACGAATGGACTCTAGACGAATCCAAAAATTTGTGGCCGCAAGGTGGACACTATGAGTACAGGCCATGGGGCGAAGTTTAGCGCACACTTGGTGCGCTTCTATTTGGCGATACTTGTACGAGTGACGCCATTTAGTCAATGGATAAAAGCAGCTGAAGAGAATATTATAACTTAGAAGAGGCCATGGATGTTTATTTCAAGACGGCCAGTACATAACAGGATCTTCTGTTTCAGTAAATATCTGGGAAAATCGCAGAATAGGGGCCATTGGGATTTGGCGTGAAGTGAATTGCAAACAAAACAAGAAATGACCGCTCAAATAGCTTCACAAAAAAAGTCGCCAAATCTCAATGTCCCTAATTTTGTGATTTGCCCAATAACTGCATCAATAGTTCTGAAAGGGTGCGCCTTAGAAAATTTTGGGGTGTGCCCTGTGGTATTCTAGAAAAATATGTGTCCAGATATAAAATAAAAAAAAAAGTTACTCTTTTTCTTGTCAGTTTTCCATTCAAACATAGCTTTCATTACAGACAACTAGCCTTTCTGGCTGTTTTTTTTTTTTTCCAACTTTCTTCACATATAAAAAAAATTGCCAAACATCGAGAATGCCACAAAAGAAGGTTTTCCGGAAAATTAGGAGCTTCTACTTCAGTATTAAAAGAAATTTCGGTCGAAATCTAGAATACTGTACCCCTGTGAAAGTCGCCAATCTTGCAACATTTCGCTAATGTTCCGGCAAAAAGTTCTTTAGGGTTGCAAAATACTTTAATTAGAGGAATCCGTAACTTCTTTTTCAGAACAATATTTCATTGTTACTTTTGATTATTTTTTGCAGAATTTTTATTTATAGTAAATCAGAACAGAAATATACATATTCTTTTAAATAATTATTTATATAAATTGATTATTCTGAGATTATTCTTATAACATACGTCGGCAACTGACACAGAATATAAACAATTTTTTATGGTGCTGCCACTTCTGAAAATGCGAAACAAACAACAACGATTGGTTGAAATCTGGGAATACTGTCCCCCGAGGAAATCGCCAATCATGTAATCGGATTATTTCGCCAATGTTACGCCAATTTCTTTAGAGTTACAATACTCTAGAAAATTCGTAACTTCAAATATAATGATTTTTTTATAGTTATTTCCAGAATTTTTTTTTAGTTATAGTAAATAAAGAACATATATTCTTTTAAATATTTATTCTGATTATTATTTGATATTCTAATTACTCTGAGATTGCTCTTATAACGTATGTCGGCCATTGATACAAAAATAAACAATTTTTATGATGTTTGTTTCGTATTTTCATGAGTGGCAACAATAAAAACGATTATTTAATTTATTAATAACTTATATTTGATTATCAAATATTTTTTTAATGCTGTTGAAATAATTAAGGTTTTATAACAACCGTTATTTGAATTCTCACAAAAAAAAAATGTTACTTTTTATTTTTGAACGTTTAGTTCACGGCGAAACGTAGATCGAACGCATTAAATTGTTCAGTTTTATTATGTTTGCTTTTAATGCTATTGATATAGTTAGGTATTGTGGCAATGGTTATTTGAATTCGCGCGGAAAAGTGTAAATTTTTAATTTTTAAACGTTAGTTCATTAATTTTTCTGTGGCTTTGTGATGTTCTTTTTGTTTCCTTCATTAATTTGATATGGCTATGGCAGGAAAGGTTCTAGTGAGCCAATAAAAAGATCATTTTCGCCTCCAACAAAGGATATATCAGAATAAAATGTAAGTTATACCTTGATTTCTTCTTTTTTCTTCTTTTTTTTTATCATTCGAATTCGACATCGTAAACAACATGAAATATTTTTTGGCATAATAATAAAAAAAAAAAAGCATATTAGTGAATAATTTTTGACGTAATTTTTGTCGTAATAACGATAAAAACATAACTTTTTGATTTAGTGAGTTAGTAAAACCGAAAATTCCATAGGAATAATTTGGCGTTAAAACAATTTAGAATAAAAATTTGTGGCAAAATACTGATATATTTTGACTTTAGATGATAAGATTGGGTTAAAGTAAATCATTAATATTTTGCCTCAATAGTGGTAAAATTTTGGCAATAAAGCAATATAAATTGGCGTAAAGGCAATTTAGGAAATTTTTGGGCATAATGAGTTAATTCGGCGTAAAAGCAATAACATTTGGTGCAAAAGTATTCAGAGAAAAATTTTTGTGATAAAATTTGGCAATAAAGCAAACTTTTGGCGTAAAATAACTTCAAAAAACAAATTCGTTTAGCTGAAAAAGTTTGGCGATAAAGCATTTCAGGAAATTAAAATTTTGGCAGGATAGTGATTATATTTGGCGTTGAAACAATAACTTTGGTTTAAAAAAAGCAATATAAGGGATAAGATTTGGCATAACAGCTGATTGATTACTAATGTTGACGTAATAGCGATTAGCTTTTACAACGACACCGAACCTCAGAAGCCATTTTTGACGACTTGTCATCTAGTTAAAGAAAAGTGGGACAACATTATCTTTATAGCTAAACTACCTGATGGATTATAATTGGATGCTTGGTTATTTCTCAGAGATTTGGATGCAGTGCACCTTCAATTATTTGGAGCTTTTAAATGTACCCTGACTTCAAGAAATCTGAGAACCTCCCTGACAAAATCTTTCATTCATCCCTTTGTTTCCTTATTTCATTCACTATTCCTAAAAACTCTTTTCATGAAGATGTTTTACATACTAAGACAACGGAAGTAGACAGTGTCGTTTTGGAATATTTCTCTCTGTTGCCAACAAATTAATGAAGTTTCTTTTTAAAAATAAGGTTAATAACACTCTTTTTAGAATAGCTAGATAACAATAAGGCAATGACGCTACAAGTTATTGTTATTGCAGATTACGTGGACCTTACACTTACATATTACATTTATTATAAATTATTATTGATTTAACACAAGATTTCCGATAGTTTTCCCCTTTTTTAAGAAAAATATTTCTCCAATAGCAAAACAAGAGCATTTCAACGATCTGTTACTGCAGTGCTATTTTCCTCTTTATGATGCATATACATGGGGCTAATGACTGAGTGAATATGGGGCTGAACCGAGCTAAGCTGACCCCGAGCTCTGGCCTGGGTTTCGTCGTGCTCGAACCTTAACAGTGCCATGGATGTTTGTAGTTGTTCGAGTAATCACTTTAAGTCAATGGGTGCCGGCCTTTATATGATTGTAGAGCGTTGGGCGTAGGGCTGGCAACCCTAACCCATAAAAGGAAAACATCAGTCTCAAAAATTTTTTCTAGTAGGCAGACAGCCTTAGCCCACCATGAGGGTTGTTGCGCCAATGATGATGATGATATTTGGTCGCTCTACGGTCATCTTGTCCACACGAGGGCTAAACAAAAACCAACCGGGACATACAGTTTAAAGGGGATTCTTATCACTCACAAACATCCATGCCACCACCAGGATTCGAACTTTAAGCCTGGGATGCCAAAGCGCTGCTCACTTGGCACTCAGGCCGCAGTGATGATAATGATATGTATATTTAAATGGATATTCAAGTGTATAACTAAAAAAGTACAAAGCTCAATGCCCTAATTTATTCTTTTTTCACTGGATTCACTATCTTTTTCTAACTGATGCGCAAACGAAAATCATTTAAAAATATCACTATTTACTATAGTTAAATAAAAAGCCTTATTTTGTGCCTGTTAGAGCGACCCGCAGCATATAAAGTTTTGCATTTGTCGTCAAATATCTCTGATTAAATTAGCAAATATTTTTGAAGTGTGATTGTGTTCATTTTTAATATATTTTTAGTTTGTTCCGAATGTTCTATTAAAAAAGCATTTATAAATTTACCTATCTAAAATAAATAGTCATTTACAATCAGTTTTACTTTAGTTTAATTCGCTAAATGCTAATTTGCGCTTTTCAGCAAACAATTATACTTTCCTAATAAAATTTATCAAAAGTAAAAAATACTTTATCTCATGTAACTGGAACAGCCTGCCTCATGTTTTTTCTATTTTTATGTAAAGTGGGCAGAAATCATAAGAAGCGAAGCACAACTTTTAAGAACAGAGAATCGATGTCACACTTATTACAGACAGAATCCATCTGAAAAACCAACTTATAAAACAACGCTCCCTTTAAAATTGTATGTGTCCACGTATTAGTCAATTAAAATATAAAAATATACAACAAATAAATTTAAGAAAGCGAGACGAATTCGAGATTTGGGAAATGGCCAGCAGCTGCAATGGCGTGACTGAATAACACATAAAGTGCATGCACATTGAATCAAAAGTCGCTAGACTTTTTTAAATGAACGAAATGCTCTACAAAAAGATATAGTAAACATTCAACATTTATCTCATAAAATACCGTTTCTCCTAGTTTTTATTAAAAAAAATATAGTTCAAACTTTTCAAATAGGTAGCACTTTGCACAATAAAGAAATTCCTAGTCTGACCATTTGCACAACTTCAATGTATCCTTCGACTGTCTCCTTGGCCGTACGCGCGGGCTTCAGGTTCGAAACCAGGCAATGGAATGGATGTTTTCTTGGTGGATCAGAAGTCACAGCAAAGCTGTACGCCCGATACAATTAGAATAAGAAGTGTTGCACAAAATGACAGTGAGGCGACAAACCAAACCTTGACGGCAATAAACTTGCCAATTTCGAAATAGTCGTGCAGTTAAAAATACAAAGAAAAACTTCGGCATCACAAAAAAAAAATGGAATTGAAGTAACTCCATAAAGCATGTTATAATCATAGAGTCGTAATAAAATAGAGCGTGACCCTATTCTAAAGGGACGTCTTTTTCGTAATGCGGAGTTGGCACTATCGAGGCTTGGCTTCTTTTTCTGCTTTATTTAGAAAGGTAAACATGTTGAACATGATTCTGAACATTCCGATTCGTTTCTTCTCTAGCCATATAATAATTGAACTATATGCTTACTAAACATAAAAAATACAAGTTTATTTTGTTTATAATTCTGATCCAATTTGTATGATATATGATAAAACAGTACAAAAGTTTACATGTAAATGAATGTTTGTTTTTGAACTATTTTGGAGAGAATTATGACACAAGTTTATGAATAGGATAGAAGTGGTAATTGACAGCTAAAAAAGAACCTTTTTTTCAAAAAAACTGTTAAAGGATAATAGGACTTCTTTAACACCAACAGCGTAGAATAGTTGTGTTGTTGTCGTGTCATGCCTAAAGTTTCGAATGATGTGGGGGAGAAGAAGTCTGATAAGGTTTGGTTTGTTGCTTTATAGGTCATCTTATGCACACGAGGGCTAATCAAACTGTTACCTACAGTTTAAAGTGATTCAACTGAACCCCTCTTAAGAACTCGAATCGAAACATGGGCACCGGGCGCCAGAGCGCTAGCCACTCGGTCATTCAGGTCCAGCTGTCCCCTCCCCTCACGGAAGGAGGGGACAGCTTCTGTTCTTTAATGGAACACCTGGGTAGATAAAAGTCCGCCTTGCCTCCCGTGACGTTGAAGAAGGAGAGCAGTGCCTTTCGGGGACATTTTAGGATTTTTAGGACGACATTTGAGTATCGTAAGGGAGAAAACCTGGAAAACTTCCACCAGATAGTTCGACTCACGGAGGCAAGGTACTGAGCATCCCAACCACCATTGAGTCTCTACGTTTTTGAGTCAGTGTCTGCAACAATGTCACCAACGGATGGAACCTCCTCCCTAATGCTTACCGGTGGCGTACGCTGCCAGTGGCGGGCCACGAGTCAGGCGCATAGAGTAGTAATAGCCAACAATAAAAAGTAGTGCCAAAATCGCCAAACTATCGTGTCACGTATTAGAACTACAAGTAAAAGTCACGTGAGGATTATGTTTGCCCTAAGCTGGCAATTCCTGATGAGCATTCTATTTTTAGTACTATTCTATGTTTTCCCTAAATTTTTTTCAGTAAATTCAGTCAATATGTTAGACAAGTCAAATTCCAATTCAATACCATAACTTACATTTATTATTATTATTATTTATTTCACACGCAATATTCGCAAAAAATCACGTTCCGTAAAAGTCACGTTCTGTCCTAGATCTTTTCTCCCTTCTCGCCGGCAGCAAGAGTGTTAGCCAAAACCGTCGCACATGTTAAACTACAAAACTTTGAAATACACAATTAAAACTAATTCTGTTTAAGTTTAGCACATATTCCACAAAGCAATGTTAACTCAATTTCTCCTCTGTAGCGCAAGTAAAAGTGACTAGTCACCCGCATGAATCACCCGTACAAATGAATCACGTGAGGATTATGTTGCCACTAAACTGGCAGCAACCTGGAGTGAGAAACCATCACGCCACACCTGGCCGATTGTAACACTCACTTGAGGTGCATGATCACGTGAGGATTATGTTTGCCCTAAACTGGCAACCCTGACGCGTGCTCTATTATATTACTTGTTTTAATGATTAATTGCCTACAAGTGTCTAGCATAATTTAAATTCCTTTCTGTTTTGATTTTATGTACTTAATTTAAAAGTTCCGAGTTCCATGAGCAGTTGTTAAGGATATAAGGACAATCTATCTTTACTGAGAAGAAAAACAAAACATGTGCCAGAATATCAATGCGCAAACATGCGCTACTTTACATCTGGAGTAGCTTTAAAAAAAATATATTTGGGTGAGATTTGGTACAATCTCCTATTTCAAAAATTTGGTATCATTACATTTATCGTCTTTATAAACTCCTATCTGGGTCCAAAATGTTTGTTTGTTAAAATCTAAATTCAATTTCCAAGAAGAAAATAATAATAAAACACTAAGAAACACATTTTTTTTTTAAATGAATTTATTAATTTTTTAAAAAATTTTTCGACATTTTCAGATAAAAAATTCTTATTCATCACTCCAAGTTCAAATACATTGTTTTTAGACTTGTAGTAAGATGAGGGCATTTCAAATATTAATTCAGAGTGACCAGCACTCGGTTCCACATGAAGCTTTTTATGTTCGAATCTTGACGGTGGCATGGATGTTTGTTAGTGCTCTCTGAATCCGTAATTAAAACCATGATAAAAAGGGCCTGATGGCCGAGTGACCAGCACTCGGTTCCACATGAAGCTTTTTATGTTCGAATCTTGACGTGTGGCATGGATGTTTGTTAGTGTTTCGGAATCCGTAATTAAAACCGTAAGGGGTCACGGTCTAACGCGACAGTAGGGCATAAGGGTCACAACCCTATCCTTGTAAAAGATAAACATCTGTCTCAAAATCTATCAGTAGACAGACGACCTCGAGAATGAAGATGTGTTTTGGTTTGATGGTTTATCGCTCTGCGGTCATTTTGTGCCCACATTGGGCTCATTAGACCGGGACCTACACTTTAAAGCGGGTTCCTGAATCACTCACAAATATCCATGCCACAGCCAGGACTCGAACCTGAAGATTGTGGTACCAAAGGCCAGAGCTCAGAAAGAAGAACATAATAAAAAAATGTTTATGAAATGTTTCTAAACAATAAACCGGAACCTCTTTATGCAAAAATAATTTTTTGTTCATGACAAATTGAATGAATTTCATAGCCAATTAGTATGCATTCAACTTTAGAATCTTAATTATTGTATTGTTTCATTTCGGTTTTTTTTCCATCTATGGGTTAATATATTTAGTGAAATTAATGAAGAATTCCATTGAAAATTTTTTTCTTCATTTCGTGATTTAAATAAAATTTAAAGATTTAAGAAAATTTATTTTACTTTTTGTATGAAGACATTTCAGATGTTAATGAGATGGAATTTTTGCACATGTAATGTAAAGAAGACATAAAATGGCATTATTTATTAACATTTTTTCATTTCTTTCTATTAATAAAAAAATATGTTTACTATAACGAATCTAGGTAACACTATAGCATAGTTACTGGCATAAGTTGTCATCTTCTTACATAAGTTCTAAATCGGTGGTTGTCCATTTGTGGGTTCCCACGAACCCACGCTTTTTCAATCACGAATGGACTGGAAAAGGGGTGGCCTTTTCCGACAAGTAGAATAATAAATTGAGGCCTGATGGCCAGTGATTTAGCGCTCTGGCGTTCGGTACCGGAGGTTTTCTGGTTCGAGTCCCGGCTGGTTGCGGGTTTCCTGGGTTCGAGATGCCATGGGTTGTAGTGGTTCGAATCCAGTTTGCTGTAGGTCCCTGTCTAATATGACTGTAAGAGCGTAGGGCTGACAATCCTAACCTGTAAAAAAGCCAGCGAATGAGCCAATCAGACGTCCACCTACGGGTGCTCCTCTCACAACAGAAGCTTTCCCTGCCTAATGAGACCACACGGTGGTTCTGGACTGGGTCTAGATGTTGCTGCCAAGTGCGGATGAGAAAACAGCAACTCTATGTTTTTTTCCCCTCTAAATCTTTCTTAGTCAAACAGAACCAACTAGTCAACCAAAAGACAAATTTAATCCAACGTTTCTGTATCGCCCTCATACAACTATATTGAACAATAAAATCAAATTCTGTCAAAAAAAAAAAAAAAAAAGATTTTTCTATGCTAGCCTACGAACTTTTCAGCCCACCTAGTAATTTCAAATTCAATAACGTAACGTATTTTTTTACTTTATTATTTATTCTTTTTCAACACTAAGAGTTGTTTATGATTCCTCTCGACCCCCTGCAATACTTTCAGCAAAAGTCACGTGAGATTACGTTTGTACTAACTGGCAATTTAATTGTTAACTATTGTATGGGCATAACACTAAAAAAATGGGAAAACAGGAATGAAACAGAGATTAAACTTTAAAGACTATTGTAAAACCATTAGAATGAGAAAGTAAAAATATTCTACGCATCGTAGAAATCGTTAACTTCTACCTGTAGGGGAAAAAAAAGCTCGATCTATGTCATGGATTTGGGTGCAGACCTGGTCCTGAAACCTAATTCGTTCACTATTTTGAGTTTTGTTAAAAGTTCTAAAATGACTTTAGGTGACCTTGCATGTGTGATCAAACAATGAGTGATTCAATTATTCCTTTAAGAGAGTGTTAACAGCTGTTGGTTATAAGGACAATCTATCTTGACTGAGAAGAAACAGAATCTCTTCAATGCACAAACATGCGCTACTGTTACACATCTCGATAGCTTTAACAGAGGACATTGGATGGATTTTTGCATAATCTGCTTAGATTGAACTTTGGCTCCAGTATCATGAAAGGAAAAGAGACAGCAACAAATTAAGAAAACTTTTAAATGTGGATTTTGACATTTTAAAAGATCAATATAACCCGATTTGGTTTCTTTTTTATTGACTAATTGCACAAGGATTTCTTTTTACAATTTTAATTTCTTTTTAAGTTTCGATTTTGTGCACCTTCTTTTTATGTTTGCGAGTTGTATAAAAAGAGATGAAAAAATTTATTCAATGATAAAAATATGAAAAAAAAAAGCAATTTCAAAAATTTGCTATTACATTTTCGATTAAAAAAAATAATCTAAAATTTCTAGCATAAAAAGTACATTTTTTCTGAATTTATTAATTAAAAAAAATGTTTCAATCTCAATTTCTCTTCAAATACGTACTACTTTTACATGTGGGTAGCTTTAACAAGGGTTATTTGGGTGAGTTTGGGTATAATCTTCTAGTTTAACGGCGTTGGAATCCAATGCCATGAAAAGAGCCGTGAACAGATTAAGAAAACTTTTAAACGTACATTTTGAATTTTAAAAGATATCAATATAATCCGATTTAATAAACAGATGATTTGGTTTTTTTTTTTTTATGATACATTAAGCTAAAAGAAATTTATTTTATTATTATTATTTTTTTTTTTACAATTTAAATTCGAGGCTGCTTCGATTTATGCACTTTTATTTTCGTTTGTGGGCTTCGTAAAAGAGATGAAAAAATTTAATCGATGACAAACATGAAAAAGCTATTTCAGGAAACATTTACCGTAATATTTATGTCTCTATAAAAAGTAAATACAAAAGGTTTATTTGTTTGTTACAATCAACATTTCTAACAGTAAGAAATACATTTTTTACTGAATTTATGAACTATTTAAAAATTTTTCTAGATAATAAAAAGGGCTCAGTGGCTGTGCTCTGTGCCACAGGCTTCGAGTTCGACTCCCAGAGGTGCCATGGATGTTCGCAGTGGTTCGAATCCACTTTTTAAACCGTAAATCACGGTCTAACGACTGTAGAGCGCAGGGCTGACAACCCTATCCTTTAAAAAAACACCTGTCTCGAAATCTATCAGTGGACAGATGACCCTGAGAAAACCATGGGGGCTATTGCGTCAATGAAGAAGATTGGTTTGGTTTTGCCGCTCTACGGTCATTTTGTGCTCACGTTGGGCTCATTAGACCGGGACCTAGTTTAACGTGAGTTCGAACCACTCACAAACATCCAAGCCACTGCCAGATTCGAACCTGAAGCTTCTGGTACCAATGACCAGAGCGTTAGCCAATTGGCCTCTCAGGGCACATGCCACAGAAGAACAGCTCTCATTGGACGTGAGTTTCGAACCACTCACAAACATTCATGCCATTGTCAGGATTTCCATCTGAAGTTTAAGGTACAAATGGCAGAGTTCTAAAAGAAGAAGAACATAATAAAAAATTGCGAAATATTTCTAAACAATAAACCGGAACCTTTCTCATGCAGAAAATCATTTTTTGTTCATGACAAATTGGAATGGATTTCACAAACAAATTAGTGCATTCAATCCCATCAATCTTAATTATTGTATTGTTTCCTTTCAGTTTTTTTAAATCTTGAGTTAATGTGTTTATTAATGTAATGAAAATCTTATGTAATCTTTTTTTTCCATTTCCTGATTTAATTAAAAAAATTTTTTTTTAAGAAAATTTAATTGCTTTCGTTTGAGGACATTTCAGCCTTATCAGAGTGAATTTTTGCATATGTAATGTAAAGACGACATGAACTAATTTTTGCAATACAATTACATTTGATAAAATTGACCATTTTTCCCACCATTAAATAAAAATGTTTTTATATTATTTAACAAATCTAGGTAACACATCATAGCTACTGGCATAAATTGTCCATTTTTTTGCATAAGTGCTAAATCGGGGTTGTCAATTTGCAGTCCATCTCCCAAAGGATAAAGAATATATTGAAAAGTGGCTACATTTTCCTACAAGTGCATATTAAAATCATCATAATTGAATAAAAAAAAAAAAAAAAAAGACAAGTTAATACGGAATAATGATGAATTTTATAGTTGAGTATAAGATCTAAAAAAAAAAAAAAAAACTTATTAAATTTTTTAAAAATAATTTTGCTTTTATCCAATCGAAATAAGAACCAAATGTCTCATATCATCGTCGCCTTGGCCCCCACCATGGCGCAACAGCCCCATGGCAGGCTTAAGGCTGCTGCCTAATGGCAGATTTCGAGACAGGATTTCTTTTTCGAGGCAAGGTGGTCAGACCTATGCCTAACTCTCTACAGTTACGTTAGATCGGGATATACGGTTTAAAGTGCATTCCGAATCAATTACACACATACACGGCACTGCCGGGACTCGAACCCTGTGGGACTGAGAGCCAGAGCGATAATCGCTGAGTCTTCAAGTCTTATTTAACCAACAATATCAGATAAATAAGTCCCTTTAACCCTTTTACAGGCAGCCTGATGGCCAATTGGCTATCGCTCTGGCCTTTAGTACCAGGCTGCAGGTTCAAATCTTGGCGGTTACCTGGATGTTTTGCGAGTGGTTGGGAATCCACGTTAAAATGGTAGGTCCCGGTGTAATGAGCCTAAAGTGTACAAAAATGACCATAGAGTGACAAACCAAACCTTCCTTTTTTATAAGTCATGCATATGTCTCATAATTTTTTGTAAGAAATTAAATATTTAGTATTGATCGTTACATATGTTTCTTATCCCACTTGGTAAACAGCAACATTGAACCAAATCCAAGAACTCGTGTGATCTCATGGGAAGTAGGAAGATGGCTAAACTTGGCTCCGAGAAGCAGACTTTTATTGATAGTGTCAGCCCCTATTAGACCCATTACAACGCTCTGCAGTCCTATTAGACCGAGGCCTACGGCTTGAAATGGATTCTAAATCACTACAAACATCAATGGCACCACCGAGACCTCGAATCGAAACTTGCGCACTGAGCACCAGTCACTTGCCATCAGGCCTCCTATTAGCATGTTCTTTCAACTATTCATTTATTTGTTGCTGACTAATATTAAAACTGATTAAAACTCTGCTATTTTATAAGCAATACTAATATATATAAAAAAAAATAGAAGAAGAAGGATGAAACACGAAAGAGATATCACATCACTGTGGATTCTTTTTTACCAAATACTGACACACATTTATTCAGTTGCAGGAATTCCAGGAACTGTTAAAACACAAACCTACTTTTACATACAGTAGCTACAATGCCGCTAACATTATTGTAATTAAGCCATAAACAAGTAATATAAAATAAAAAAAAAAAAAAATTTTAAAGTCATCTTCGATTTTTTTTCACTTTATTGAAGGAAGTCCTTTAAAATAAAGTTGAAATTTTCCTCTGATATCTGGCGCCCTCTATGGGTAGATACATGCAACTTAAATCTAAAATGAATGAATTAATATTTGAAAACTGCATTCACATCCAGTGTCATCCACTACAAGTTAAAAAAAAAAAAAAAAAACAAGGTATCTGAACTTGAGTGGATGAATAAGAAGTGTTTTATGAACGATTGAAAATGTGAACGATATATAGGAAGTATGAGCTAATATAAGGAATTGAAAATGTGGAATAACACATCATTGTGATTCTTTTTCACCAAATACTCCAACTGACACACATTTATTCAGTTGTGAATTCCAGGGAACTGTTAAAACTAAAACACAAACCTACATTTACATATGCAGCAGCCACATCAAGTTCTCTTTTTTTAAACTGTTATTTCGAGCTGATGCTACTCAAGGGTATCCCAGAAACATTCGAAGTCACGTGAGCGTTCGATTCGGGTAGCAGACGAGACACGAGACGCAAAAATGAACGGGAAAAAAACCGAAACAAAGGAATTGGGGTTTCGTGCATCTGTGTCAATTCTTCAGATTACAACCCATCGTCTAATACGCAAATTAGGAAAATTTCGATTGTTCTTTCCTTGAAAGTGGCAACACAAGGTCGGATTTTTATTTTTAATCGGCTATATTTGTTCCCTAGTCGATTGATAAAGGGAAGTCGGTTGCAGACTGTTTCTATTTTCTGTCGTTAGAAAATGACAGTATTGTTCTCTAATACGTAAAAATTAGGCTTGTCTTTTTTTAAAAAAGGCAATTCCAGAGTCAAGGATACATCCTTATCTGCCAAATAATTGTTCTAATAGTTTGAAAGAATTTTAAAAAATGGAATTGAATTCCGTATTCCTGCACAAAATCCTTGATAAACATTGATTTTTACAGGCTAAACTGTTTTTAATTATTCGATCTGATGTTACCAACTTCAATTGATAACTTTCAGTCAAGTTTGGCAGAATATTACTACCGTGTCCAAAAAGTAAGACCCATTTTAAACTTAAAATTCCCAGGGCTTATGTAATTTCAATTTGCTTTTAGTTTTTAGGTTGCTGGTACTGTCCTTGACATCTGTGGGAAATTTGACGTCAAAATATTCATTAGTGTTTAAGGCGGCGATTTTTGAAATGTCTCGAATTCATTGAGCAAAGAACTTGCGTTCAATTTTGTTTGCGGAAACGTACAGAATGTTGCAGAAGGCATTCAGGTGAGAATTCCTACATCGGAAAGAAATGTTTTGAAAGTGAAGTGGTATAAACAGTTCAAAGAAGGCAAAAGAGGAATAGAGGCCTCGGGAATCTTAAATTGAAAATGGATCTTACTTTTTGGACACAGTAGTAAGTGCATTGTGTCCGGAGGGGATTACTCTGAAGGCGATGAAATTAAAAGTTTTTGAAAAAAAATAATTGGTCTTACATTTTAGGCATAGTCGTATGTTTAAAAAGGATTAAAAATTTAATTCTGATATTTAAGTTCC